>JAOUQW010000004.1:12153511-12173402 GCA_028565825.1 Olivaichthys viedmensis
TACCAACATGCTGGGATATGC
Source organism: Olivaichthys viedmensis (assembly GCA_028565825.1). Taxonomy (NCBI): domain Eukaryota; kingdom Metazoa; phylum Chordata; class Actinopteri; order Siluriformes; family Diplomystidae; genus Olivaichthys; species Olivaichthys viedmensis. Next base: position 12,153,533 of record JAOUQW010000004.1, read on the forward strand.
GAAGAATCAATTTCACTGTACTGTACTTGTATATGTGACAATAAAGGTGACATTATATACCAACTTCATATATGAAAGGTAGTACCCTGATTTGGAGAACAAGAAGAGTGTGAGGATCGGGTTGACGGTTGACGAGAGGCGGATACAAGTGCTAGTAAAACAGTACGTAGCCAGAAACACAGGAGTTCAAATACACACTGATCAAGGTGAACAGCTGGGAACACAGGTGGCATAACTCGGGACGAGACAGGGGCTTAAACTAAACTAAACTAAGCACATGGCGCAAGTCACCATGGCAGCGGCCAGAGCGGAAGCTCGAGACGGTGAGTTCATGACAGAACACACCCCCCTGAAACTGGGCTCAATGTTCCTGTCCAGATGGGTGCCAGGAGGCAGAGCAACTACGCCATCCACGAAGCTAGGGGGCGGAGCAATGACAAAATCCACAAAATCCACAAGGCCTGGTGGCAGATTGGCGATGTCCTCTTCGAAGCTCGGGGCAGGGAACTGAGTGACGTTCTCTGCGGAATCAGGAACGACCTCGGTGCTGGTCTCTGCCAGTGTAGAACGACCTCGACGCTGGTCTCTGCCAGTGCAGACACGACCTCGGCAGCCATAAGCCCCCCCCAAAAGATTTCTAGGAGGGGGGTCCACCTCCTCTCCTGGGAGGCTTGTGGGCTTGACTGGCTGTGCGACGATGATGGAGGCAAGCTACTGTTGCTGCTGAGTCATCGCCTGGTGAAACTTGGCATTGCCTGATGCATTCATGACAGGGCTAAGTGTTCTGTCTGGAGCAGGCCTCGCGCACGCTCCTCCGCAGCAGCTTCAGCGGTGGCTCTCTCCGTGACCAAACTCACTGGATTATCCGCTTGAAGGAGCGCGACGAGCTCTGCGGACGTAATGTAGTTCCCTTCGTTGATATCCTCCGTGCCCAGTGCCTCGGCAAGCACGGTGAATAGCTTAGGTGTAATGTAGAAAGAAACACATAAGACAGACGAATGTTCAACAACATGGACAGAAACACAAGAGTTCAAATACACACACTGATCATGGAGAACAAACAGGGAACAGCTGGGAACACAGGTGACAACTCTGGACGAGACAGGGACGTCACCAAATGAAACTAAACACAAGTCGTAGTCGCCATGACAACCGATGAGTGCGGCCAGAACGGAAGTTCCAGGCGGCAAGTTCATGACAAAGAGGGTCTCAAAAAGCTTTAATGGTAATATTAAACATATAAAATTTAAACCATATTTTGGTGTTTTTAGCACAAGTCACATTTGTCATATTGATACAATTTTGTACTGCCATTGTTTGTTCTGGATACCAATAATTAATATTAATATGCTCTTTAATAATTATTTTCATCAACTTGGTGGCAGTGTTACTTGCTCATAGGTCCTACATTAGCAGCGAGAACAACGTTAACTGGATCAGGGTGGGTCCTGTGCGTTCCTGCTTCTTCCTCCGTGATGAGGCACGATGATCCAAACCATGTGAGCCGTTTGATTGAACAAGTGCCTCCATCGGCCCACACACGGTCAGCGCCCCGCACGAGGTCAGCATTCCACCACTGTCATGTGGATAGATGTACATCAACAGCACCCCCCTACACACTTTCATAAGGACTCACAGAGAAACAACATGTGTTTCGTTTGGGCCAGAAGGCATCCAACCCACTCAGGCCATCCTACCCACCCTCACGATCAAAGCGCCTTTGGCAAGGCCAAAGACAGATGGGAAGGCAGACAAAATATTAGCTGGCATGCAATATCAAACCAGAGCAGAGCTCAGGCAGGGGAAGAGGGAAAGCTGCTGGAAGACATCGAGGCCTTCAGGAACTTTCATAAAAGATAAATTGGTACAGCACGGCTTTTTACTTAGAGCTCAGAGCAGAGTGTGACTCAGCAGAACTTAGTGACTCTAGAAATAATGGGAGTGCTAGATCATTATGGGCAAACGCCAATCTCGTGTATAAGTAAGAGGAAGTAATAAGCAATGTCAATTTTGTTGGAATTTATAAGAAAAGCTATGACTACTAACTTCGCCCCTTGCCATAACCCTAAATGAATTTGCAATTGTGAGACCGTGTTGTTAGTGGAGTTGTAAATTGGTTTTAAATGTGTTAGTCACTTAACAAAAGTCACAAAATCATAAACACACTGACACATCACATCAAAATGACCAAAAAAAAGTCCATGGCAAAAAAGCAACAAAACAACAAAAGCTTCGACATGGAAATGCACTTTTTAAAAATATAGAACACCATTGAGCAGGGCGCCAGTGGACCATTTTTGTTCCGTAGAGTCCCCTTTGGCGTTTTGTCTACTCAGGGCCTTTGGAATCATCGCCACCTTCACCCCTTGCCAATGATCTATATTTACTGAGATTTTTTTTAATGTCTCATTTTAAAACACAATAAATCCATTCTTTTTTTTATGAAAAACAGAATATATCTCTGATGACAACTTGAAATCTTTTCATCCTTGATGAAAACTTGAAATCGTTTGTTTCTATGATGTGAAAATAAAAGATGAATCCCTTGCACGGGGCTGCAACCTCTTAACTGCATCTGTAAAACATTTGTTTTTATTTATTTGGCAGACACTTTTATTCTAAGTGACTTGCAAGTAAAGAAGAATCCAATCCATGCACAGAGCTGAGCTTGCTCAAGGGATCAACAGTGGCTTTTTGACAGTCCTGGGATTTAAACTCATTAACTTCCAGCTACCTAAGTACAGAACTTTAACTGCTAAGCTGCCATTATAACATGGGTGAGTTTTTCTGTAACATGGGTGAGTTACACTATGGATCACACTCTCAATGGTTCAGACTTGTGAATACATCCTTTGGCAGCAAGGCCTGTTGATGTTGATTCAGCTCCGTTAGAAACCACATGAGCAATTCTGTTTGCTTTTCCACAGTCAGACCTATTTACAGAACCCACTGTCAAAATGATGTACTGGACCCCACTGAAATACAGATTCCGGAAAATCAACAACGACAGCTTGTGTGCACTGACAGCTTCATTACCACAGGTACATCTGTGTTACCATTTTTACCGGTCCTCTTTCATTCTTTGTGTGTTTGTTACCTGCCAATTTTTCATGGCTTGAAATATTAAGTCTACTGCATTGTCCAACCTCTTTCCTTCAGCCATGTATGGCCAGATAAAGACCACAACTAGTGGAGGATCCTGCCTGAGGCTTTGGCACTGAAGAAGCACAGCATTGAAATAAGCACTGGTCCCAATACCTAAGAGCCTCTGTGGAAATGGAGCTATTGATTGGCCTATGAAATGGTATCTATCCACTTTATATGGCCGAAAGCATCATTAAAACATTACCTGTCGATTTCTTGTTTTAAGTCCCTTGGCCCAGTTTGAATCCATTCAATATGTCTCTTAGTCACAGCAGATCTATGTGACGTATATTTGCTTTGCCATACTTTTGCGACTCATGATGTTGGGTTTACAGTTTTTCCAGATGTTATGCTGTTCATGCTGCTACACCCTCATATGCTGCTGCTTATGATAGTTTATACTGTCCTACAAATTGCACAATTCGGCTGCTCAGCTTCGCACGCGTATACCACCTGGTTTATCCTAATGCTGCTCCTGTTCCGTGTCGTTTTTGTGTCACGACATGCACTGTCCTGTGTATTTATTGTATTTTGCTCTTGAAACTGTCATTTTGCCCACTGATTTGCCTTACACTTGCACTATTTGCATTTTACGTAGTCCTGTGGGCTGCGCCACTGTATTCCACGTTACGTCACGGTCCTGGAGACTTGATATTTTGTCCCATTCTATACGTGCATTATGTACAGCACATATGGATGGGGATGACAATAAAAATGGCAATTTACAATATACCCAGTAAAAGCGAACTGGCGAGGGAAAATAGTCAGCATCTATTTCGTTTAACACATCAGTTCCAACAACCATGTATGCTACTGTTGTAAAGGGTTAGATAGCTTTATGGGTTTAATGCCTCATAACTGTTCATATCCAAAAAAAAACCATGGTGGATTTCCCACAAGTCAATGTAGCGTGACATCCCATTCCCAAGCCCAATATTACTATATTCCAGGAGATCTTTGTTGGTCGTGTATGCATGGCACCCACGGCACCCATTAAAGCTCCACTATAGGAAGGAGCGCAGTAGCTTTATTGTGTGGACTTTGACTTGTAAAAGGCTGGGAACCTCTGCTTTATATTTTCAAAGGAGATGGTTGCAATGTGAAGAAGTTCAAGAAGCAAAAAATCGCTGGTGACCACAGAAGAAGGGGATATAATAATACCCCGGCACAGGTAACCTGGGGCAAGCCAAATGAAAGTTGGGGATGGCCGACAAGTGGACACGCCATACTGTAAAGGCTATAGATTGTATATAGTGCTGTATATAATCCCTCATTCTATACAATAATGATATCCCTAAGCTGACCAAATGTCAACATGAAAAGCTTCACACACTTCTTCCTCATTCTAATCTTCACCACATACTTGCTGTCAGAAAAAGAGTCGTGAAGTGCTTAGCTAGACACTTACTCAAGAGTTTATTGGATAAGGATGGAGCCTAAGCTCATTTAAATCACATGAGAGTGAGACTCTTGTTTGGACCACACTTTTATCCGGTTTCAGCAGCTGAGGTAAATGTTTACACCGTGGGAGTTTCGGAATCCAGGCCGAGTAGCTTTAGACTAAACCCCCGCCGGTTTCCTGCGTTGTAGCCTACTTTCGAAACCGATACACCGTCCAGCAGGCCGTTTTCATTAACTTCGGCGTGAATGAGACTCGGTGCGTGGGAGTTTTCTGCCTCATATCCGAGAAGTTACACTAACAGTGAGGCTAAAAAAAAACCCCACTGCAGTGGCTGGAGCAGCCATCGCCGTCCCGTCTCCCTCAAGTCTGAAGTATTTATACGGAGGCGGGCCGCCATCACTCACTTAATCCCAACCCAAACTCAAAGCCCAAACCATTCACGTAAACGGGGGCAGCGCTTCGACCAGGACCCCCCCCTTTATCTCTGTAAATATTTGAGAGGGAGTCTCATTGCTCGAAACATCTGTGCGTGAAGTGTGCGAGTAACCTTCTCCTGATCATTATGAAGTTCTCGGCGCTCCGCTGTGTGATGCTCATCTCGCTGTGCGAAACTCTCGCCGTGCACCAAGCCAACGGTAAGTTCATTCGACTTAAGCTCATGGCGAGAAGCTGGAAACGTTTTTGTCACGAAGGATCCGAGTGAAATGAGGTGCTTTAGCTTCGACTCAGCCAGTGTTCATTTATATCACACTCAAAAAATCACAAGCAACGAAGATCTCGGCGAATAAAACGATAGACCCGCCGTGCAGGTGCAGGCAAAAAGCCCAATGTTAACTCTTACAGTGTTAAACTCACTCTTACAGTGTTGAATGAACTCAAAAGAAATTTGATCTAACTCTAAAAGTGTTGATTTAACTCTAAAAGTGTTGATCTAACTCTAAAAGTGTTTGTGTCCAGCTGGACGTGCTTGCATTCTGTAGGTGTCAGTTCAACTATGGGTCATTGTGCTGCTTTCATAATGGGACTCTGAAGCATAGCCAACAATTGGTGAAACAACTGACCCATTAAGCATTTATTAGTCTTTTGTTTATTACGGTTAAGGACAGGTTTATAATGTTGTATAAAGGTCGTATTTGACATGCACTTGTGAGGCAAAAGTGTCCTTTGATAATTTGACCACTGTTATTATAACCTCGTTGCATAGGGAACCCTGAGATCCCTATAATTGTAGTTCTAACCAAGTAGACATGCAGTTTTGTTTTTAAATGACAAAATGTTTAATAAGCCATTATGAGTCCAAATGCATTATTTGAAGGTTGGACATGACTTGGACATGTGTTACAGTTGAGTGCAAAAGTTTGCATCCCTTATGATTTCTAGGTTTCAAAAAAAAAAAGAAGAAGAAGTAGCAAAATCAACTTCTATTTTACAGTTTATCTACAAAAAAATACAACAGAAAACAACAAAGAAATTGTTTGAAAAGAAGTTTGCCATGACCCTCTCGCTCTCCAGTCCTGATTTTGAGGAAGGCAGTGTATGAGATCTGGCAGAGTTATATCAGATAAGTCAGAAAAAATGGGCAAAGATTGTCCAAGCAATCAGACAGAGTTATAACAGATATAACAGAATATTAGAACTTAGAGGATCCAAATGCTGCTCAGAGGATACAAAAGAGGTTGGGGGCAGTTATAAAAGCAAAGGTGGGTATACAAGTTATTAGAGAATATTTATATCACATTCCAGAAAGGGAAATGTTTGAACTGATATCATTTTGTTTTTTTATATGTTAACTAATGTTAATATATATGTAAACATACACTATTTGACCATTTTTGTTCCATGTGATAATGAAGGAGCATCTGTAAACCTTAACACACTTGATGGCATGTTGCTATTAATTATATGCCTTTTTCATTTTGTCTTAAGGGTATGCAAACTTTTGCACTCAACTATATATTCCGATCGGTACTGTGTGGACTGCGTTATGTCGTAATATAGGCATATACCTATGCAGTCTCTACATATGTTGATCTAGATCTACATCCGGATTTCTGTAAAGCTGCTTTGTGACAATGTCCATTGTTAAAAGCGCTATACAAATAAAATTGAATTGAATTGAATATGTAACAGTAAAGGAAGGATGTCCACATTTATCCAATAAGGTTAACCCTGAGTTTCACTGATGTTAATTAACTGCATATTCAGAGTTAGAAATGAACAGTGTATAGCAGCACAGGGTCTGAGCAACAGTCTAATGGTGTGAATCTGTGTGTGTGTGTGTGTGTGCAGCGGGCATGTGCTGGCTGCAGCAGGGCCAGGAGCAGCGCTGTGACATGGTGCTGATGCGCGGCGTGAGCAAAGAGGAGTGCTGCGCCGGAGGCCGTTTAGACACGGCCTGGTCCAACAGCAGCCTGCCCATCAACGAGGTCAGTCTGCTGGGCTTCCTGGGCATTGTGCCCTGCAAACCCTGCAAAGGTAGGCAGCTAAACCTTCCATTTACATATGTGCATGAATTGTTTTTACTCTCTGGATCAACAGGATTTGACCTTGTGTGCTGTGATGAATGTAGACTTCCTCACCTGTTCGTTGTCTATAGATTGTCTTATCCAAAATAACTTACAACTGAGACAGAACCCAATCCAAATATGTAGCTGATCATTTAAGAAATAAGGGATGTCACTAGCACAGAACCCGGGCTACCACTGCGTCTACAGAGGCTAGATGATTTCAATTACACTTAAAGGCACCATCTAAACTTCTCTTCACTTAAAAAGCTTTCATATAAACTTTTTCGTAAGAGCATAAGGACCAGACTTTGCAAAGCAGTCATGAACTGCAACAAAGACGATTTCTTTTTCATCTTATCTAATACCATCAAAGTTTTCCATTAGAAGGCTGGAACAGTATATCTGTGAAGCTCGAGGAAGGAACAGTAAGTGATCTGTATGTGTTATGAAAGTTTTAGAGGTTACCATGGATCAAGGTGCTGGTAGAGTGAAGGCAGAAAGAGGAAATTGAAGGAAAGACGATAATATACTGAGGGGGAAGTGTGGTAGACAGCGTTTCAGCCTCAGACACGCCACAGTCCAGGGCGAATCCGAGGCTGAAGACTGGGGTCTTTAAATTTTTGTTCCTCCTCACATTTGAAAAGCTTGGTATGGATTTAAGCCAGATGTTCTGTCTAACTCTATCCAGCTGTTTTGAGTACAGTCCACTGTTGTAAGTCTTGGCCAGGTATGCAGGTTTCTCAAGGACATATAAGAGTGTTGACAGACAGTGTAAGTATCTTCAGGCAGTGCAAAGACAACAAGATCATGAGGAGTGAATCTTTAGACCAGACAAAAAGTAGGGAGATTTAATAGTATGTACCTTGCTCCATAGCCCATTCTGAAGATCAACAGGTGCCAAACTCCAGCTGTACATGTACTGCACATGAGTAAAATGGAATGTGCTCAATACAATAGCGGTTCTCTTCTTCTTCCCCTTCCCTCTCCTTCTCACTCTTTCCGAGTGCTTATTGGAAAGCAGGCTTGTTTTGCCTTCCTCCCGCAGAAACGACTGAATTCCTGCTCACCGCAGAGAGAAATGGCTGCCACATGCTCAAGATGTCTGGTCCTCATAAGCCTAGAACACAATCAGCGCCATTAGATACGTCAAAAAAAAAGAAAAAAAGTCTGTTTTATTGTCTGTTCTAGAATACTCCTCTTCCATTCCCATAAAAGTATATGGACTACCGACTTTTCCTTCTATGTATTCCAGATGGTCCAGCTCATACTTTCTGACTAATCTAGTCTGTGCTTTTCCTTACGTTACGATTTCAGAGCCGATCGTTAGAGCGTTAACCTAAGTGAAATAATGCCTTAACCATAGATTGCTGGGATTTCCAGAGTAGGCAGCGGTATCTGGTCGTGCTGTGAGTGATTTAGTGACTTCTCAGAAGACAGGATATTTAAGAGTTATTAGAGGTTTTTATTTTAATTTAATTTTTTTAAACGGATTGAGGATCAGGGTTTTCATTGGCTTGGCACATCAACACTCATTTCGCAGAGGATGTGAGGAAGATTGTGAGCTGGTGCTCGGCCATAGCTACACTGCAGCTTTATGTGTTTCCAGCAATATGCACTGATCGTGTAGAACTATGGTGACAGTAATTGTGATGCGATTAAGATGGAGTCCTTAATGTGCTTTAATGTTGTAGGAAATGCTATGGCAAGATTTGTTTAAATGCCTATCTTAATGCCGGTTTCTCACAGAGACATGCGAAGGGGTGAAGTGCGGCTTGGGGAAGGTATGTAGGATGAAGGGCGGCCGCCCTCAGTGCATCTGCTCGCCAGACTGCTCCAACATCTCCAGAAAGCACGCCATCTGTGGGAGCGACGGCAACACGTACAGAGACGAGTGTGCCCTCCTGATGGCCCGCTGCAGAGGCCACCCTGACCTCGAGATCATGTACCAAGGAGAGTGCAAAAGTGAGTGGTTTTGATGGCTTGCCTTAGGCTTGGAATTCATTATGTTGTTCTGCCATTGGTCATTGAAGTAAGGAAGTGAAAAGTGCCTTAAAAACAGTTAACCCTTAAAAACAAGTTAACTGCTAAAAAACCCAAATATGATTGTCTGAAAGGAAGTGACTACAGGACTCTTTCCCTTTCACCCTTGCCCTCAGAGTCGTGCTCCAACGTGGTGTGCCCTGGCACCCACACCTGCGTGACGGACCAGACCAACAGTGCCCACTGCGTGATGTGCCGCACGGCGCTGTGCCCGATGCCCCTGCTCACCGATCAGACCATCTGCGGCAACGATAACATCACCTACCCCAGCGCCTGCCATTTGCGCCGCGCCACCTGCTTCTTCGGCCGCTCCATAGGAGTGCGTCATTATGGCCACTGCAGGAGTAAGGACTAAACACCTGCGGATTAAACACCTTCCACATACGGTAGAGCAGATCATATCAGGCGTGCCGAGATATTTGAAACAGGGTTTCCGTCAAAAACCATAGAAAACTGATTTGTATTGTTTTGTCTGATTAAACTATTGAATCCTAAAACCAACCCTTTAATGTCTGACTAAGCAATGAAACTTTAGCAGCTTCCATAAACTAATGATTTCATGATGACTTGCACTGCCACTGTAGTGTTATGTCATTTAACGTTGTCCTTTTGACACAGTGATAAACCGAAACCGTGACATTAGATTGTACCATGAATTTCTCATACTCTTACGACTCTGTTTCTAAAACGGAGCAGCTCGGGACAAGGGATAGGTCTTCTTCTGTGCATGGTTTTAATTCATCAATTGGCAGTACAGTAATAATCAGTGTTCCACTCTGTGTTTTTTGTTGTCTTGCAGGTAAAGAAGGTAGTGAGGAGAATTCGCTCTTTTAGGGATGTTGGCTTTGAGTAAGACCAGCTCGTACATCCGATGACAGCACAGTTTACGTGAGCGAGTTGTAACGCCCCGACAGAGTCCTCCGTTCTGTTAAACGAAGCGCTAGATGCATGCAGTACACACTTCAAGGGAAATGTGCACCTCTCTTGTTATGTGGGATGGTATTTTAATGAATGCAAGATTTGAAGAGAGAAACTGTTGTTCGATTTGGGCCTGACCATGTGCATATTGTAAATACATTACTGCTCTTATTTATTGGAGAAAACTACTTCTCCAAACGTTTGTTTTTATTTATAGCTCCTTTCGTTTGAGCTGCATATTCCCAGATCGACTGCTTTCATATAGATATTTATTGTGTTATTGTCAGTTGTCATGTACAGACCAGTTAGAGTACAAAATTAGGTCACACTCAGAAATGCCCTTTTTCAGCCTATTTAATGTATACAATGAAATGCCATCTCTAGCTATGCAATTTGAAAAGTGTTTTGACCTGGGTGACTCCAAAGATAATTCATTTACGCTTTTTAAAAAAATTATACCAAATAAAGATTTTCATTACACTGTATGCATAACAATGGGACAGGAAAGCTGGCGCTAAGTCTCTATAGCTTTGAGAGACATGCCCGCCTCTTTCAGAAAGCCACGCACCAGTAGAGGCCGAATTCTTACACACTCTGGAGACTATTTATTACAGAGATAAAGCCAAAGCGGAGTGTGCTTGCTCTTCGAGTTCCGCTCCCTCATGTTTGGAGGTTAAAGAGCTTCCAGGCCTGATACTATGCCACTTACACGCACACTACATTGGCATGAAACCTGAAGCAAGCTGCCTGCTGTGCAATGAAATTACCAGGTACAGCCTAATGGCAGTGGTTTTTATGAGCAGGCTGGGTCAGCCCAAAAAAATGTTCAATCCATTGTACTGTTTAATGGTTTTGGCATTATTGTTGCATGTGTGTGCACATTTGTGAGGTACTTGAGTGCATTATTTTGGTAATGCAAACCATTCTTAATGATAATAATGATATTTAGTGAACCTCCACATATGTTAATCTAGTATGTTTTGGAAATAAGTGGCAGGACAGTTGTGTACTCATCAAAAGTTATGTACAAAATGAATTTTTTTATGAACCACATATATATCCTTGTAAATATATTTTTTCTTTTTGCAGTCCCTGTGTATCTACTGTGAAATTTCTTAATCTATCGACTTATTTTTGTATTTTTAATACTGACATTTTAACTCTTGATTAAAACAGATTTCTTGATTCGCTTGTTACGTCTAATCTGTCATCATGTTTTGTGATGAAAACTGAATTATTGGTGATGTTTATGAAAGTTGGTATGAAATCAAGATTATACGATGGCACTTTTACATATTTACAGCAAATTTGCAGTTTTCATACTGATAGGCATACAGGGACTAAATCACACTTGAACATAACACAGGCTACTAATGAAAGTTTTTAATGGGATGATCCAGTGCAGTCCTTCGCTCTCTAAAAGCCACAGTGCTCCAGCGGGGAGTTAATGCGTCGTTTACAGCTTTCAGCATCAACAAAGGAGAACCACAGAGATTTCCCCCGAGGTTTTGGCTTAAGGAGTTTCAGAGCCTTGGCCCTGACCAAATGGAATCCAGCGACGCTATATGCAGTCCAGTGACGGTGCAATAAAACGCCATGTCTCTTTGAGGTTCCCTGTGGGTGAGGTGAAACACCAGAGGACCACTGACTCATTTTCCTGTATGAAATGGCGAACTTGTTTTTTTATCCCCCAGCCCGGAGAAGAGAGAGGCACTCCCGGCTGCATGCCGCATCTGGTTTAACTTTGGAAGATGTTTATATTCCAATCCAAGCATCATTTTATAACGGTGGGACTAGAATTAAATGTTTGCTCAAACAGACCATAACAATTCCGTACAAAAAATAAAAATGTTGTTTTCTGTAGTGCCTCCCTGTTGTTTTGTGGGCCTGTTGCTTTCCTCTGCAGTTCTCACGATTGCTTCAAGCTCTCTGTTTCTGAATGGCACTGAGGATTCGTCGAATGGACTCAAATCCCCATATTCAAGTAGCCACCCCTCAGTTCAGTGACTGATGAGTGTAAAAATGAACATACTGCTTCCACTGAGTCAACCAGGAATGATTAAAAAAAAAAAAAAAAAAAACATTGCGTGAGTGTGATCACATTCCCATGTCATAGGTAGAAATTTGAGAACAACAAAACGCTAACATCGACTCTAAACTGTAAACATGAGAATGTATTGTAACCTGATAGAACAGGCTTAAGATTTAATCTCAGCTCTTGAACCATCCAAACTATAGAGGAATATGTTTACCACATAGCCTACTATTAAAGTAAAATGGCTTGAAAAAATGGCTTGGTATTTGTCTTCTAGAAGGATCCAGTCTCCTTGAAAACAGATCTCAAGTGAACTTCATCTTCAATTAGTCAGCATGATGCCCCAGTAAAATCTCACGACTGCAAATTCAGAGGACTCCAGGATGCAGCTTGTGTGAACATGCATAAATGATTAAAGTTTGGACTTCCCTACTATAAAAAACAAACAAACATTAGAAATATTGTTTCATTTCCTAATAGAAATTGCCCTGATGGTTTCAGTTACAGATCCTGGATATATGCAATGTGTAACTGAATAATATTTACATTTTATATTTACATTCACTCATGCGCTCTTGTCCAGGGTGGCTTACAAAGCATGCAAATGGCTGAAGTACTTGGAGAATCATAACCTGAAATACTAAAGATGGTCTGTATAAGTGTATGAGTTTAGTCTGTACCTGAAAAGAACAAATTCAAACCTAAATGAGAACCTGAGTAAGTACGTAAAGAATAAACGTCTGTGCAGAAAAATACAAGGATGTGTTATCCTGGCTATTGTCTGAAGAGCTAGGTCTTTAGACCTTTGTGGAAAGAATGGAAACACTCAGTTGTTTGGACTGAAGGGGGAAGCTTGTTCCACCATTGAGAAGCCAGGACACTGAAGCAGCAAGACCTCACCTTACAAGTATGCCTAAATATCAGAGAAGGACATGCCAAGTGCCCTGAAGCTGAAGACCTGATTTGGCGTGTGGGTATGTAGTTCTGAAGCAGGGTACATTGTTCAGAACACAGGAGCCAATGGAGTGATGAGTCATTACAGTTGCGAACATCACAGAAGTCCATTAGGTGCATTGAATCACCATTAAACCACTTTTACCACAAGAGCACCATCAGAAACCAGATGATTCAGATAACTTTTAAATCTCATTAGAAAACCATCAGTCACAGATTCGAAGGTGATTTGGTGTCCAAGTCTTTTCTAATGACTTCATTTGCATCAAAATCACGTGTACAATTCTTCATGTTCTTCATGACATCGAGTTGTGGTGCTTGGCCGTTTTGGTTAGTAAATATTTAAACTAAAGTGCTTATTTAAAGGACCTCTGTTTAGAGAGTATATGCTATGAATCCTCAAAGTATGGGACATATAAGAGGATGTACATGATTAAAGTAAAAGATAGATATGTGTAATACACATTGAGCCAGACAGCTCAGAAATCCAATACTGGCATATCCAATGGTGAACCCTCTAATAATAAAAATGGCATTGGACTCACGCAGCAACAGAAACAATAATATACATTAAACGTGGAGTCTCGCAATCTGTTTACAATGTTCTAGCCTAGTTCACTGGTTCCCAATGGATACCTAGACATTTTTTGTAATCCTCAGAGGAGCTATGGCTTCAGGATGGCCCAAGGAGGGTTGTCAAAACAAACATAATTATGTTTAGCATGAGTTTGAATGCTAAACCCTCGAGTGCAGTGTTGTCTGTTTTTAACATGCAATAAACTTCTGAAATTGATTAAGGCACTGAGGGAGAAGAAGCCGATGAAATGTGCCAACTCGCCCTGGTAGGCCTCTGATGACACAGAACTTCCAAATTGGCGGTTATGCTGACAGACATTCACCCAGCAAGTAAATTACTTCTGAACATCCTTAGTTAAAAAAAAAAATTAAAGTTAAAAAGTTCATCATGCTGTTCTGCTATCTATTTCATCAGTAAATCTACGTAAATGTAGATCTGCATTATTGCCCACCGAGACGAGGATACGCTGCCAGGAACTTTCAGTTGACAACAACAGTTAGAAGTTCTAGGAGACCACCCACTCGTCCTTCTGCTGTTTCATCCTCAGCTGGAGCGGCTCCAGACCTGCATGAACAAAGACAGATGTGGTTTATGGGAATGACGTCATTTTCAGTTTTAAAAATGCAAAATTGGAAAGAAATTGTTTTGTATATTCTACTGACATTGTGACAAGATTGTGTTCCATTTCTGAAGATGGCTTCAGAACATTGGTATGTAACATATTTTGGAAAAAATGCACTCAACACTTTTCAGCCAAGAAAACAGTCTGTCACATGGCCACGTTATAGGTACAAATTTCAGAACAGCAAAATGGAACGCTAACACTGACTCTTGACTCCAAGTTCTGAAATCTATAGTAGACTGAAATAACTGGCTTAGAGTGAACTCTCGGTATCTGAGGCGTCTAAAGAGAAAACGGTAGGAACATGATTATTGCATAGCATGATTTCATGGCATGTCATCCTCTAGAAGGAAAACAGATCTCAAGACATCTAATCTACCAAGAACATTTCTCAAGACGTCATGATTCAAACATGGCACAAACAGCCATGTTTTACTATGAGGGAAATGGATTGAAATGAAGGGGAGCAAAACAGACTTCGGAAGTTAAGCAACCCCTAATTGTCCCAATTAAGTACGGTGTACCAAAAGCCAAGCTGAGATGTTATCTCCAGGCCGCTCTACTGGGACGGCCTGACCCCCGTGCTCCATCTGTGTGGTCTGCTTCCACATCACTTACTGATTTGCTCCTTGGATTCAATCCATTACAGATGACAAATTGTGCAATAAAACGTCAGCTTTCGATTGTAATTCTGTTTTGCAGGACAGCAGACATTTTAAGGCAGATTTCCTCAAGGCAAGCCACACTACTGATAGATTGATGTTGCCTGCCGTGTAAGAAATAAGAGATGTTCTAATTATATCTAGCGGTCATCTTTCACAGACTCAGGATATAACACGCACAATCCAAACCCACAAACAGAAATGAGTTGTTGTTAAACAGCACAACTTAATGCCTGTATTAAATTACTAGCCATTTGCAAGAACCGGCCTCCAATCTAAAAATTATGAAAGTTCAAATGTGATAGAGGAAATGCAAAGTGGCTGTTCTTGGTGATCTCATTTGTCCATATGGAGTCCATTTCCTCCTTAAAAATCTACACATCAACAGAGCTCGCAGTCCCAGAGCCCGTCTGGAGGACAGACCTCAGACCTGATATGGTCATTAGACACACATGAGTGCCACCCAAGCAGTTCAACGCATCTCCTCTTATCTGCGCTATCTATGGCACGACGGGTCTGGGCCAGCCATATTGTTTTCAATGCACTGGGCCTTGACCAAATCCATTTGACACATCTGTTCCAGCCAATACCTTTCAGCAGACGATAAGGATCTGAATCTGGCATGGCATCATGTCGCCATGCCTCATAATGGCTTAAATGGAATATTTCCAGGAGCACAGAAGCACGCACTGTTTATAGGAATGTTGATACGAGTCCAGCAGCCCAACTGAGGTTAACATAGCACAGAATAGTCCTGCTTCAAAACCTGGTTCACTTGAAGTGCAATTGGGTGAAACTGCTAATAACAAATGATCGCACATTAAGTGATATTAGGAGTTTAACCGGTCCCATTGCCTAATCGGCGGTGCACCATTCAACTGACGTTTTCTCATTAGGACATGTGTTGTATCTGATCACTGCAGTTACGAGAGAGAAAAAAACTATCTGAGAATCTCATGCCTAGAAATTTCCAGCAGCTTTTTGAATATGGGCACATCTTCTAATTCTGGGTCTTCTAATATCGGATCTTCTAATTCTGTACAGATGCTGGTGTAATTGCCTGCAACATGACTGCATCTATGACGAGACATGTGACGCCTGTAATGGACTTCTCGCAAAACAGGATGGTGTCATGTTTGCATTTGGACTGGCAGCCATTCAAAACACGTTAATGTGCACTTAATTACACACAGTATTAAAAAGCATGGTGTGTTTCCTCCCATGTGTGGAGCAACACTTTCAGCTGGTGTTAAAACCCCTCTCTCCCTCTCTCTCTCTCTCTCTCTCTCTCTCTCTCTTTGGCTAACACCCAGGCCGTTTCCCAGTTTGGCCTGACGCACGACTGTAGCCAGATGAAGTGTTGGTGATGGGAGCCATTTGTTGAATCACGCAGGATGGTCGCGGTGCTTCTCTCTGATGTTGTTGCACACATAACGCGTGATGTGTTATGCGCGAACCAGGAGGCCTTAATGAGTTCTCGGGTTCGACCTCCTGGCCTGGATCATCTCTAGAAGCAAAACCCCATGACGTGTTCTTTACAGTTGACATTTTCCGTCGTCGCTTTGGCTGTGGCCTCGTCGTCGGCTCGGTGTTTATTGCTCGGTAGCGCTGAGTAACGCTTACACGGAAATGTTTTTGAACGTCGGTGCCGGCACCATAGTCCGCCGAAAAGGCTTGGGAAATGAGGCGTCTAAAAAGCAACTGCACGTGTTGCGCGGGGGATTTCTAGGTTTGCATAAGTGCTGTAGCCACATGACCCGGTTCTAACCCACGGGTCTGTGCGACGGCCGCTCTCCAGACACAACAGAGAACCGAGAACCGGCTCATGCGGTGACGCATGAGGAAATACAATCGCTGGCGTCATGCGCGCGCACGCCGCGACCCTCCGCCATCAAAGTGTCCAGGAGCGCAGTGTCGCGCGCGCGCAAAGTCCCGCAGCAAACCGCCAGGCGTCTGCCACGACATCGCTTTAGCAAGGCGTGCATTTCAGGTCTTTAGCGTTCGCCACATTGCCTCGTAAGCAGTCAAATAAAGAAATAAATACATCAATAAAAAAAATCCCGCAATAAAGGTAAAAGCCTGCTCCGTGCACTGTTTTTTGTTTTTTTTGGGTGTGTACAAATAAGGTGGTTGTGCCGTTTCCATTTGGGCTAATTGTCTTCATGAACACTTGGAGCATGTTTAAAGCTGTGCAAAGCCAGGAACCATCTTTAATCTGCTTTGCATTATTAGTTCTGCAGGGTATTGTGCATTGTTCCGAGCGCATAACTAACTGGATCCTGGCACGTTTGTGTTGTTGAACCCAACAGGCTGTTAGGGCCAATTAACCTCGGATTCTGAAGGAGCGTGTTTATGTAGCGATGTTGTGCAGGGGATGTCTGAAGGGTCTTGATGAAATCGTTGCATTCCAACGTGTGGAACAGATCTGTTGTTTTACCTCTGCCAGTGCTTTTCTAGGTCAAAAAAAAAAAAAGAAACCTTTTTTTTTTCTTTTTTTTTTCGAGCAGATCCAAACAAATAAAAATAAATGATAGGCCCATGTGAAATTGGGCTCGGGTGAGCGGACAGGAAAGCGGGGATTGGCTGCTGGAAAGTCATGCAGTGCCTCCTACTTACTCTCTAGCGTGTGTTTCCGAAGGAAGCAGAAACGCAGTGTACTCGGGGGCTGGACGGATATCTTACAAACATGTCTCAGGAGCCTTAAATCACCAATTCTGCAGGATTATATTTAAGCTTGCTAACCAAATGGAGGATCACACCATTTATTACCCTTGTCCTTTCTAAAATAATAATAATAATAATAATAACAAATAAAAACAATCATTAACAACTACTAAAGTAGGTTAATAGCCTAGTTCTTGAATAGTTCATAGTAATAAGTAAGTGCCTAAGTAAGGTTTTAAAATAGAGAAAAGGAAAAAAGCCTGGCATGATCTAGTACACCTAATACACATGTCTTAATATTACCCAGGGGCACCCAATACTAGGCCTAGAGGGCCAGAGTCCAGCACAGTTTGGTGATTTCCTTGCTCAAATACACTTAATTCAACTCACCAGTTAAGTACCAGGTTTAGTTGGTGTCTTTTACAGTTTGGTGATTTTGCTGGTCACCCCTATACTGTTTCCACCAGTCCTGGAGGACAAGAGTTGTGGACCCCTATATTAAACAGTCATAGCTTTCCCCCAGACAATGCTACATAAATTATAATATTATGTCTTGTATAAATTCTTAATGCTCTGAATAATAAGGTGTCGAGGCAGCATTCAGGGTGATGAAATGCAGTTAATGTGTTTGATCATGAACACTAGCATTGTGTTAATATGATGTGAAAAGCTAAATAAACAGGTGTGAGGGAATGAAGTCATGTAGCATCATCTAAGAGAGCTTAAGTAAGCGAGATGAAGGTCCACAAAGTACACAGCACTGTGGTTTCAAAAGAGTAAGCAAAAGCCCCACCTTGTGGCCATGTGTTTGTTCTAGTAACAAGAATAAGAGCATATGAACCAGACTGATATGGTCACACATTTGCTGTTCTGTTATTTGAAATGGTGTTTTGGTTTATTAAGTGAGCTGTTTATAAAAAATAAAAATAAAAACTGATTACATCACTGTTAGTGTGAAGACAATTAATCATGCAGGTAAGAGATTTTCATTTACAAAGCAATCCAGTTATTTGAGCCCACTGTTTGTATAAACCTGTGAAGAAAACGGCTTCTAGCATTTATTCAGCTTTTTCTGGGTTTGTGGGATGACAGGCTTTGCTTTCTAATTGAGTCATTCTAATCAGATTTTCTCTCAGGTTGGAAGGTTGCGTCCTCGAGGCCCTCTTCAAGAAATAATAAATAATGACAACGGTCTTTTAAAAATCGGAGGTTTTTTTCACTGTTTTCTTCTGAGCGGTTGGAGTTGGGCGGGACTACACTGGAACAAAGTGATGTCAGGTAAACCCATGTACGAATCAGAATTAGGAACGTGTTTATGGCAGTTACCTCCTTTACCCCAACCACAGGAACTAAAATTTCCTGCTCAGAAACTTTCAAACTTTCAAAACTGCATCTAGCCAAAGTCCTATACTGTCTCTGATCTAGCTAGCATTTGTAGCATGTCCATGCACTCTTTTTAGATCAGTTTTTATTTTTTTACACATGGTCATGGTGAGTAGTTCTTTTTAAAAGCTGCAAAAGGAACGGGTATTAGCAGAGTGGCTGGACTGCGACAAGTGAATCTTAAACTTCAGCAGAAACCTAGACGTCTACGACTAATGCTGTAAAATTCAGGCCTCTTGCTAATTAGCCTGTAGCCGCAGCAGTGCTGCTTGCCACAAGCGTTACATTGTCCTTCCTACCCTCTTTTCCACTGCTATCGTCAGGTTTTTTATAGACGCCACTGCCAATCATTATGCGATCTGACATGCCCACACAGTTCTAATCAGGTGAAGTTTTTACAACGTTTAACTGATTCAATTGTAGTTAAGGACATATGTTTCTTTAATCTGTGTTTGGTAAATGCTTTATTTAGTGACACATCTTTAGTATCACAATTTTTTAAATCACCATGGTCACAGAGGCTTTAATGGCCATGCTCAAGAGCTCCACAGTGGCTCTCTGGTAGGCCTGGGATTTAACTCACAACCTACCGGTCACAGGTTGTAGGCTTGACTGCCTGCCAAATGTAAATATGAATGCAAATGTACAAACTAAACGGGTGTGGAATAACATGATGTGTGACATTAATCATTCACTGCTCCAAGTTATAAGGTTTTTCCACTGTATTTCCTGGATGTGGAGAACGGCGCATATTGGCTCTGCAATGAGGTTGGGAGTGTTGCCCATCTTCAATGGAGAAACATAATCAGCTAACAGAGAATGTTATCAGAACGTTCAGTAAAGTTTTTGACAGGTTCTAAGAAGGTTAGGATGGAATTCAACACCATCATCCCACAGCAACTCATAGGAAAGCTGAGCCTGCTGGGCCTGAACACCTCCCTCTGCAACTGGATCCTGGACTT
>JAOUQW010000004.1:12178197-12193721 GCA_028565825.1 Olivaichthys viedmensis
ATTCTGTATCTGTGATGAAGTTGCTGTTCTCTCTCTCAGTGAACAAAGCTTTATGTATTGGTCTTCTGATGGTGTGGACACTTTTGGTCTGCCTGATCGTGCTTTGGTTACAATTGATCCAGTTTCGGCAAAGCGTTTTAGAGTGCCATACAGTGGCAGTGAAAAAAATCCCAAATTTTTCAATATGGTCTCAGACTTTTGGAATAGCCAAAATAACAATATTGTAGGAACGTTTATAAACGTTTATGTTAAAAATGTTCTCACAACACCCAGAAAACCTGCCAGATTGAACGTTCTTAGAACCAAAAAATTCCTAAAAAGCTAACGTTCAGAAAACATTCTGCTAACCTATAATTGTTAGCTGAGATGTTTCTGGCCATTAAAACGTCAGCTTTCTGCAACAGCTAGCTGATGTGCATGCATTCAGTTCCTTCAATGATAGAATTGCTGTGCTAGTGTCCAGAAGTTTGTGTGTTCAAATCCCAAGACTGCTTTTTGTGTTGCCCAACTGTGGCAAATATGAAAATATGATCTGCACCACAGCGTTTCAAAACATCCTTTGCTTTCTTTAGCCGCTCTCAAGTTTTCTGGAGTTTCTCTCTGACTTCTCTCACTGTTGCTGTGTCTCCTACCTGTCTCATGGCCTCATGCTGAACTGTGAAGTGCACACAAAATCCATACCAGATTTTAGAGAGGAGAGTGAGTGAGTGTGAGTGAGAGAGAAATGGTGAAGGCTCGTCTCTGGAGATCACTGTGAGGGTTGAAAACAGTTCGATCCTGTTTCATACAGAAACACTATTGTGTTTCGACACTGACTACATAACACTGACTCCACAAACATTTATATATGGAGAGAAATCCTTCTGCACTCAGTGTTAAAAAGGTCTGCCTACATACTTTGTACATTATACAAACAATGTTCAACATCATATTAAAGAAGCTTGTAAATGACTTTTATTTATTCATTTGGCAGACAAAGTGAGGCAGAGTCCAATCCTAATTCAGAGCTGAGCAGTTGAGGGTAAAGGGTCTCAACAGTGGCTCAAGGGCAGTCCTGGGATTTGAGCTCACAAACTTCCGCTTATTAACACAGAAGTTTGAACTAACCCATGTGAGGAGTTTGTTATAAAGCCAACAATTTTATTTCAACATTAAAAAATGAAAAATAAATAAATAAATGCACATGAACCAAATGTAGATCCAGTGAAATAAGTGCTAAAACCTGAGTTAGACTGTTGGTGGATAACCCAAAAACCAAAGTGGTCTTTAAAAGTTTGACAAAATTTTGCTAATGTGCCAAAACACCATACAAGTATAACTCACGGGTTAGAACATCCTTGCTGTCAGTAGTTGCTGTTAGATTTGTGCCACTAGGTGGCAGCATTAAGTCTGTTTTTTTATTTTTGATTTAAAAGCGGTTTCGTAGGTAGTGCTGTGCAGTTTCAGCTCAAATGGCCTATTTCTAATCGGAAAATAGCCTGGGGATAATAGATATCATTTTGACTGCTTTATAATGGACTGAATGGTTTTCAGGTTGGGCTGGAAAAAGTCGAGCCAATATGGCAACCAACAGGTGAAAGTAAAGCAGTAAATACCAAGCCTCAGCTGGAAATCTGCTGTTTTCAGTCCGAAGTAGATTCACTCCTAAGAAGCGTCGTTTCACCGACTTTATTACAGGACAATGCATTGAAATGATTCCCTACTAACACCAAAAGGGAGGCATTTCTAACGCAAGCAAGAGGTTGTGCAACTGTTACAGGTCTCAAAGTACAGCTTGATTTGCACAGAAAAGTCAAGCTATAAGACTCTTGGGAAAGCACATGGAAATACAAGCTGGAAAAAGGAACATTTATTCGGGATTTGCCATAGCATGCGCAGCAGGGAAAGCTGGCTTTCGTTTTGGGCTGAGTTTAAAACGGCTCCCTATTTGCTTAAGTAAGTGCACTACGTAGGGTATCAAGTAGTGTCGTCTAACACCCTACGTAGCGCGCTATATACTTAAAGCAGTTTGGGATGCGGCCTCGCGCACATCGCGACTGACCGGACGTGATGACGCAACGCGGGTGTTTTTTTTTTTTTGTCGGTACGTGCGCGTTCTCGTACGCGTCCTCGTGCGCGTCAGGATCAAATAGAGGACGACGAGCCAACGGCTGGTTACAAATATCGAACGCTTAACCGTCGCTGTTGTTCTTCAAATGTAGGGAGGACTTTTGTTTAAAAAAAAACAATATATATACACATATATACTACAGCGTTTCATTCGAGATAAAGCACCAGCTAGTGCCGGGAACCAAACATGCGGCTGCTGTGGGCGTTTGGTGCCATTTTATTTTGTTTTCACCAGGCCTTTGCGGGGACAGGTAAGACTGATGGCTTTCAGCGCTTGTCGTTGACCGGCCATTTCTGGCTAGGCCAGCGAACTGCTAGCATGTTTTGCTTCCACGACAATGAGCAGTTAGCTATTTTGGATTTGCGTCTCCAATGTTGCATGACAACCAAGTGATTTCATTGCGAATGTGTAACATTGAACCCTATTACATTCGGTATGCAACCGTTTTTGAGGTTTAGAGGTGTTATTAAGGGGATTTTCGTCGTCGTTGGCTAGCTAGGTGTCGCTAGACTGCTAGCTACGATGGGTGTATACTGTTTACTTTCTTGGTAATTTGGTTAGCGACGCTGGTATTTGTTTCTTCTTCTTCCTGTTATTATTATTATTATTATTAAAAATAAAAAAATGTTTCCATCGTTGCAGATTCAAGTCACCAGGAATATTGCGTTGTCGACTCCATTAAAACGCTAAGCTAGCTGCTAGTTGAGGTATTATCTCAGCGTTAACGTTAGCCATGCGAGTTCAAATGTTCCGATAACCCAGCCACATTCGCTGACTACCTCGAAATATGCAGTTAATCTGCCAAATGTAACGCGGATTAAATTTAAAAACTCAAACTCCATGTTTGCTAAACTAATCTTTAGTTTTAGGCTCAAAGTTCGAGTTATACGGGCCATTTAGTGAAGTGTCTCGTGCGCGACTTCGTCCCCTACGAGATGGGTAAGATGGCTAGCTAACGCTAGTACCTTTTTTATTATTATTTTTTGAAGCACATTTCGATTAAACTTTCATTATGCTAGAAATATTTAACTCCTTATTAGGTTGGGTCGTGTAATGTGAGTGAATGTAGGGCAGCGGTATGTATTGGCACCCCTTGTTGCTGCCTTGCATTACAGCGTTTGCAACATTTGGTCATGTTTTTTTTATTTTTAAAACGACTTTTAGGGGAAGTGTTTGGAATAACTACGCACTTGTAGTTTGTATAACGGAATTTAGCCTGGTTTTACCCATCGCCCAGGCGTTATGGGCATCTGAGGAGCCTGTTAGTCATGCCAGGGTAAATATGAGGCCTGTTTTTTATTCAAACTGTCCTCTATAACAGTGGGTTATCATCAGCTAAGCTAAATGGTGCTGTTTTGCCTTTTAAGCTCTACTGCAACCCAAAAACTGGCTTAACAGTGCAGTAATACGACCGATCTGTGGACAATGTTGTTCCTTTCAGGCAGGCCTCGGCCTTTAAAGGATTTAGTGTAAGCTCATTATAACTTTCCAGCACTGTGGATGGCCAAGGTGTGGAAATCTCTGCCAACATTCTGCGAAACAAAAGATGAGCAGAAGCAGTTATGCAACGAAACTAAAGGCAGTGGAGCTGTTTGTGTTTTAAAATGCTCGAACACTATTTACACTCAGTTTTATTCTTGATTGTCAGTAACTTTCCTGCTAAAGATTGTTTTCCAAAAAAATCAATCATGTTTGGATTGTGAATTTCCTGTGTCTGTGCCTTGACTTGGTTTGTGACTCAGAGCAGCAGCTGAAGGAATGTCAGCACCTGTTAATCCACACCTAATCAGCTTCGGGTTCAGTTAGAAATGGAGACTGAGCACGGCAGGGCTGGCCGTGTGCTGTACAGCTGCGGTAAATCTGCATTTTAAGCCCTGGCAGCCTTTACATACTGCTATTAAATGGCACCCAGCTTTGTTTTGGCATCAGTTTGTTGCTACTTTTCAACGCCTGTCTTTTTAGGACCATCTGTCTGCTTTAGCGTAACAGGTAAAGGTAGAGTCTGCCAGTCGCCCCTGTTATTCAGTGGCAAACATGCCTGGGGAATGCCTCGAAAGGCAGCAGGACCATTAGCTGAGAGTCTCACCGTAGCAGCTCTACATCAGAATTAAAATTAGATTTTCCCTCGAGCCCTCTGATTTCGGCTCAGCACAGCTTGGGAAATTGGGTTAGCAAGAGCACGCAACTATTTATCCAGAGCTGAATGGCCCTGGTATTTTGTCAGCATGACTGGTGACTGCCATTTTGTTCAGTGGCGCATTTCTCATTTTGTGTCCGAGTATGCTTGCGCAACATGGCAAGGAAGATCCTGTACTTTGTAACTGGGCGGTTTAAGCAATTGACTGCATCATTTAGTCATGGATTAGTCAAAGATCCATGATGTAGATGATGTAATCATAATGTATTTAGATGTATTCAGATGGTATAGCCTCCATATATTTGACTCGAATCAGACTTTTTCCATTATGGAAAAAGATCTGGGACTGACATTTTTTCTGTGTGCGTCTCTCTTTCTCTCTGTATGGATGAGTACATCAAGTCCATTTTTCATATTATAACATTTTTGTAGGGCCGCAGCACTTGAAATGAACTTCAAAGTTACACCTTTTTTTTGTTGTGGAAATTGAGAGAACAAGTCGCACCTTGATCGCACAAACCTTTAGGCTGTTGTCTATCATAATTGACGACAGCCTAAAGGTTTGTGCTGTCACGGTGCAATATTTGGGTACTGCAGTGTGACAGAGTTGGTGCATTTTCACATTTGGCCCAAATATTCCAGTACATACTCAGTAGGGGTGTAGCGATACATCGTGACACGATACACCGCGATGCAAAAATGTGCCGATGTGCATCGTGGAGGTCTGTGATATCAGATGTATTTTATTAATTATGCAATCTACTGCAATCGCACTGTTTCACCATGGGCCGCAACGTAACCCACACCAGCAGGTCATGTAACACTTCTAACTTGAGCATTGTTATTAGAAACAGGTGAAGGGGAAATTGAGATTGAGGATGCCTTTTAAATCCGAAGTGTGGCATCATTTTCGTTTTCCCATTTCCTGAAACAAAATCTGCGACAGGGTAACTGATAAAAACCAAAACAATTTACTAATATTGCAAGAGAACCATGGCCTACATAACTGTCAGCATATGAAAACCCATTGGCTGTGGCTGAATTCTGGCAAACAGCCAAAAATGACGAGAATTCGGGTTTGTACCAAAATTGTTTTTCTGCCTGTAATATTAGTTGACGCCTCTACTTTAAGAGAACATAAATATATTTCACCAACATGACGTGGAAATGTTTTTTATTTGCTTTCTAACCAAGTATGGTTAACAGTACTTCAAACAGTACATCAAATCGGGAACAGAGTGTATCGTTACACTCCTAATACTCAGTATTAATCCTGGCCTTGGGTTGGTGAGTCATCGCAGGCTTGTTTTCACACTGATTTCCCTCTGAACCACAGATCTGTTGCACAATTTTGTATGTCACTTCTGCTGTTGCAATTAGGGCAAAATAATGGGTACATTCCCTTGTTACAATGTTTCCCTTATTGTTATAATATGTATTATTTAATTAGTGTTAATTAGTGTTTTAAAAGAAGCCTTTTAGTAAACACTGCTCACGCAAGTATGAAAGTGCTACTGTTACTCACATTGTCTTGAGTGGTGACAGTTCAGTGTTTTCCTTTGAGTCTCTGGTCTTTCGAATAGCTATCAAATGAAGCAGGTTGGCTGACTTAAAGGCTCTTTTCAAACACTGTACTGTATTTACCTCATGTTGCGTTGGTTCCCCACCGATGCAGCAAGTCGATGCAGCAAGTCACAACAGAGCTTACTAGGCCATATGTGAAGATTTACTGGATTCTGAAAACACTTAAGACAGTCATAACCCACTTGAATGATTGTGTCTCATGTGCCTTGCCATCAACAGCCGTAACTGGACACTTGCATACAACCACTATCAAAACCTTTGCTCACCAAGCCATATACAAAAACATTCAGGATTTTCTGTGCGATGGTATCAGTCATCTGAAAAATAATATAAGATATTATGCTGGGGACCGTAGTCTTAACACGGTTATTACGAAGGCTAACCAATCAAAAGTAAAATTATAAATTCAATGAATAGACTTGGAGGCTTCACAGCAGACCGTTGAACAATTCGGTTAACTGTTAACGGTCTTTAAGATGTCACCTATTTAACATCATAGGCCTATGCTAGATATTGAAAGCGACCATTTTTTATTGATTTTTTAATTTTTTAAAGCTGTTCGAAGAAAGCGCCTTTGCTTCGTCTACATTTCTTTAATAGTCTCTGGGATGATGGGACGCTGCTCATTTTAAGCTCTGTGTAGTAAAACATATGGGCTCAAATTTGGTCTCGGACAAATGTTTGCACCCACTAATCATGTAATTTAGCTTCGTCAGTGAGGGGAGGAGAGTTTTGCCGCGTTGACTACAACTGAGTAAATAAGTTAACTGCCTGGTAGGCAGACTTTGAACCCACTGTATTCCAGAAATCTGGCTGAAACCAGCTACTTCTGAGTGCTCATCACTGTTGATCATTTTAGTATTATCATGTTAACTTAACACGGCTTAATGTTAAATAGTTTTTCTACTGTTTTCATTTTGGGCATGTGCTGATTATTGTAATACAGTATACTGTGATATTCAACATGCGCAATATTGTTATAGACACTTCAGAGTATTGTTGCTTCCCTTGCATTCTGTTCAAGAGGAGGTGGTCTAGGTAGGCGACCTTTTGGCAGCATTTGTGCTCTCAAAATAGTCTGTTTTGGAAGGCAGAAAAAGGACAGCTGGCTTATAAGTTTTCTTTTTTGAGCATTGGATGTGTCCTTTATTTCACAGAAATCTGATAAAGAGCAGCTATTATGATTGTGTTGTGATAATCATTTGCGGTTAAATTGTTGGCCATAGGTTCGACAATTATTGGGATATGAACATTTAACATTGGCACATGCCTAATTGGTATTTTACTTTTGACCAACATGTGAGGAGTTTAGGAGACAAACCTTACCTTTGCAACGTGCCGGATGTTAGTAAGTTTGTTTAGGCAGATCTAACATTATTCTGTGAATATGACCTTTTTTCGATGGTGAGTTTAAAGGCCAAGTGATATTCAATCGCATACACAGACTGTTTCTGAATTCACCAGATGGACTGGTGTGAATGATCCAGTGTTCTACCAGTCCCTAGGTCATACAGCTGAGTTTTATTTCATCTGTGAAGTATGAAGGAACACATGGGTGGACTCCACATTCTTATTTTTAGAATATATATTGTTGTATGCTTACAGATAAAATACTCTTTGTTTAGATCAGAGTTCTCAGCATTGATGTTAAACATTGTTTATTAATCAGATGCACATGTGCTCCCAGGTTGTCCACTCTGTATATTGTTTCGAGGCTGTGGTCTGTGGAATTCCATTGAAATTTCTCCATGGGGGTTTAGCTCGAGCCTACCTTTGGTTCACAGGCATTATTTTCTGAAACAATTACAGAAGTAGCCTCCCAGAGTCAAGGCGTGACCTTCATATTCTTTAGAAGTTATTAAATATGCCGTGAGCCGTATTGCGTCTGTTTTCATTTACCTCATCCTTCTCAAGGCCTTTTCAGTTTGACTTCAGTTCTTATTACTTCCACAACAAAATGGTTGCTTTTGAGTTTAACTGCATGCCTTCATTGCTGTAAAAAAATAATTATGGATTTGGGCATCATGCAGTATTCACACAGATGCAAGCCAGGACTTGTTCTTGCATAATGATACCCAAAGCCAAGCAAGCTTTAATTTAACTTTAACTTTGCATATTCTTCTTTGCTCTAACAATCTCTTCTTATTTCCTTTTTTGTTTCTTTAAAAAAAATTTCCTCCTTTGCCATTACCGTCACTTATTACGTTTAATTCCAACAAATTGACTGCTCTGAATCCAAACTCAAACCTGGCCACTTATGGTCCTTTTGTGGACATGCGTATAGCGGGCTTCAAAAAGTCGCCAATGTCTCAGATGAAGCTTGTAGGTGACAGTGCTGTTCTGCACTGCGAGGTGGTAGGAAACCCCATCCCGGAGGTGCAGTGGTGGTTTATAGAGGGCGACGAGCCCAACGAGACGGCCTCTCAGCTCTTTGATGGAGCGCGACATGATCATGTGCACATCAACACCACCTACATCCAGCACGGCGCCAGCACCCTGGGCCTTTCCAATCTCACATTCAACGACACTGGTGTTTATGAGTGCCGCGCCTCCAACGACCCCGACCGCAACGCCCTGAGGACGCTGCCCAAAGTCAAGTGGATCCGCTCACAGGCCAATGTTATTGTGTTTGAAAGTGAGTGGTGAAGCATAGAGGAGCAGCCCACAGTTGGAGGATGAGACCCTTAGATTCCCATTCCTTACCCTTGTAATGCTCCTCCTGTGTCTTTCCTTCTACCACAAACTGGCCAGCCTTGTCCACAGACATTTACTACAAGACTTTCCTTTACCTGTGTCTGAGTTAGCAAATTGCCCTGCTTAGTTTTTGAGCATATCTATACCTAAAGCGGTGCTAGTCTTCCTGGATGATTGAAGCTTCCCCATCCCATCATCTGTGTTCATTAGAACTCCATTGTGTTTCCCTTTAGCTCATAGTCCCAATATAACTTCCCTTCTTGACCGTTAGAAGTCTTCCGAAATTTTCACCCCTGAAAGTTTGACAGCTTTGTGCTTTTGATTTATTTTATACAAAAAAATTTTTTTGTGTATCGTAAAAATAAAAAAACAGTGGACCTAAATAAATTGTTTAGCTTAGTTTCAGTAAGAGGTGTTATTTGTACATGTACTTAAATATGTCAGACTTGGACATGACGCCTCTTGCGGGTTGAGCCATGCCCACTTTTGTGCTTCTGGGTAGGCTCAGAAGAATCAATTATTTGTTAATATCAACCACTGATTAGATCAGTAGGAACAGCTCGACCTGTGCACTTCCTTAGTAGCAGATCCATTTAAATGTGCCATTAATGCACAATGTTTATTTTTTTGCCGGTCTTGTACCTCTGCAGGGCCTGTGATTGTGGTTAACCCATCAGAGGTTAGCAACCAGACCTCGGCCACGCTCAGCTGCAACTTCACCAATCCAACATCTCCAGTCACGGGCCACCACTGGAAAAAAAACGGCAATATAATCGAGAGCACCAAGAAGGATGGCGCAGGACTCTATATTGAGTACATGTATGTTCTCTCCAAAATCTCTAATTGATTGTCCAATCCCAAAAACACCACACTACATTCTGTACTCGCCACGCTGCACATGGATTTAGGACACTAGGAATCTCTTGCTTTCATATAATTATCATTACACCATAAAATGCAAAAAACTTATCCGAGATCAGCACTGACTAATGAGCGAAAAACTTAAAGGCAGTGCATTGTGTTGTAAACATGTAGCACAGTTGATCCCCGCTGGGGTAGGAACAGTGCTGACGTGCAGCCTTTCCTGTAGACCAGAACTGGCAGGGATAAACCGCCCCAGCACTCCACCCTCTGACCTTAATTCCCTGTTAGAGAGGGAGCACAATAGGTCTGAGAGTGTTGTAGCTATGGGGATGTCCTGGCAGCCTGCCAAATAGAAGCCATTTATTTTTATTCTGTTACCTTCATTCTTCCCATCCCACCTTAAGAGGGAATATTATGCTGTGGCCTTCTCCAAATGTCCTAACATGCATCTTATAGTAGTGGTGGCCAGCTCTAGTCTCTGAAATCCAGGGCAGTTTGGTGAGTTCCCTGCTCAGTGGCCACTTATTGAATCTTGCTAACTAATTACTGGGTTTAGGTGTTTTGAGCAGGAAAATCACCCAACTGTGCTACATACTGGCCTTCCAGAACTGGAGCAGGGCACCCTGTCTCGGGGCATAATGAGTGTTTGTTTTTTTGTTTTTCTCTTTGGCAGTGTTTCGAAGATTGAGACCAACTCAGGAAAATATTCTTGCGTCTTTTTTTTGTCTGAGACACCAGCTGAAGAGTTCATCGAAGTAAAGAGTAAGAACATTTGACCTTGTTCACCAAGTTGGCTTGCACAGCACGGTCTTGTTTATTAAGAAATTATACTGTATATTGGACATAATGTAAGTATTTATAACATAAAAATGCATCTTGACTGTTTCAGTTATTAGTCATGTGCAATTTCATGCGGATGTGCAGCTCATTAAACTCCATTAAATAATTTAGGTTTGGTAACCAATACTTTTTACAGATGTCAGCAGTGGTGTTTTGTTCCTTTTCTCAGGTGCTCCTCATATTGTTACCCACAAGCACTCAGAGAATGGTAATGAGAACGACAAGGTTGCGCTGGTGTGTGACTGCCACAGCTACCCTTTGGCCACTGACTGGACTTGGTACAGGGTCTCTGAAGGCTCGGACAAGATGGTATGGATCTAACGTATGCTGTATACATGTTGAGGTTTTTGCCGAGTATGAAAAATGTAGGCAAGGTATATACAATGGCTTTCGCATTTCAAGTCTGAGCTTTTAAAGTCACCATTGGGTTTTCGACCAGAGAGCTGTGGTTTCCTTTTTTTAAAATAAAATAAATGAACACTTCACAATCCTTTCAACCGTAATGAAAGTGAGAAACGGTGATTAGAAAGATGCTTTCCTTTGCTGTACTGTGTTTGTCATCACTGACTCGTTCAAACAGCGCGAGCAACTTTCACTACATCTATGGTTCCCAACCCTGGGGAGTATTCCACCAAGCGAGCCAACTCGGAAAGAACAAGCCCGTCTAATTTTCATCAATTTCGGTTCCATGAAGGAAGCTAATCTTAAGCCCCTTTTAGTTACTATGGCAACATATGCTTTTGGACAAACCTGATCTGTGTCAGGGTGATGTTGAAGCTTATTTTAGCTTGATCAATTCTATTGGACAAGCCATGTAACATCATGACTCCACTGGGCTTTAAGCGAGGCTATTTTAAATAAGCCTGGATTTTAGTAGCTTGCTTCATAGAATACCCCCCTGGTCCTGCGGTAACTCGTGTGTCTTTCTCGCTCTAGCGCGCGATTCAGAAGGCCCTGTGTCAGAGCAGGAAAAACGACAACTGCATGGCAGGGTTGGGAACCATTGCACTACATAAGATTTTCCACCTCATCCTTAGCATGCATCCACAAACATTTTACTGCAGTGGCTGAAGACATGTAAATAAAAAGCAAAATAAGTTATTCAATTTATGTAGGTGTACAAAAGAGCTAATTAGCCTTTATTGCAATCATGTCATGACATCTGGTACTGTCATTAGTTTTGTATTTTGTACAGTGAGTTAAGCAGTAAGTGGGTTTTTATTTTTATTGAATTTTTTTATATTGCAGTAAATGCTAGCTAATGCAGCTGGAATCTTTGTTTAAATAAAACAAAGATTTTCTTGTTTATCTAACCAGTTTTGTCAAAAGATTCAATCATTCTTCACAAATAAAAGTCCAAAATGGTATATTCTTATTGACTAAAAGTAGTGGGATATTGAGTTAATAACAGGTGTTTATCATTGAGTTAACATTTGTTAACAGTGTGATAACTCACTCGGGCTGTTTGCTAGAAGGGGGGGACGCAGCAGTGACTCCAGGCTGTAGTCAGTGCCTTTGTTTACAGCTTAGCCGGAGGTTTAGTAGTAGTATTAAAAATCCGCCACTTGGTTTTCGGTTTCAGCTTTCAGCCCAGTGTGTTCTGAATTTTGGTTTTGGTTTCAGCCAGGAATTTATTTTGGTGCCCTACTTAATTCTGAAAAACAATTGAGACATCCACATCCCTGTACATGTTCACTGTCATACTAATTCATTGTAGATTCGTGTTTTCATGTGTCACGTGAAACTAATATTTAAATATATATATTATCTCTATCACTCAGCCCGTCACCAACGGCACTGACAGCAGGTATTCGATCAAGAGCACACCCAACAATTCCACGCTGCTCATCGATAACCTAAATAACGAGGATGCGGGTGACTACGAGTGCTTCAGCGAGAATGAGCTGGGCACTGGGTCTACCAAGATCCACCTGCGTGTGCGCAGCCGCCTGGCTGCCCTCTGGCCCTTCCTTGGCATTGTGGCCGAGGTCATCATCCTCGTCACCGTCATCTTCATCTACGAGAAGCGGAGAAAGCCAGACGAGATTAACGACGGTAAGCGCTGAGGCCACTTGGCTTGAAGTTTGCTTGTAGCCCACTGAATGTACAATGAATGTTACCAGTGATCAGATTTTATTTTTATTTTATTTTATTTATTTATTTCTTCTTAAAATTACTTTTCAAGTATGTCCAACCTTGTTTCATCACGTTTTTGCATTTTTATATTTTTGTTATTTCTTGGAAAAGTATTTGTATTCTTGTTCTTAGTGAAAGTCGGGTCTGTTTTTTTTATTATTTACGTTGTTTATTTCTCTGTTCGCTGCTGCTTTTACGTTGTGGTAAGTGTTCAAAACTGCATGTCAGGCTGAAGTGGTTTTACTCAGGCTAGGAACATGGAGCACATTTTTTGAAGTCCGGATGTGCTGCTTGTTTAAAGTAACCGCTCCTAGACATGGTGAAAAGCGAACAGCTCTTTCATTGGTTACTGTGGAAAGGGGGGTTAAAAACCATAATTGTAAATTGGCAGTCAACAAAAGAGAATTTCTGTAGTCATTTGTAATTCCAACCATAACCAGTGAAAGGGCTGATAAAAGTCTGACCTGTTGCAGGCCAGATTTGGGTTTTTCTATATCCAGGTATTTGGTGAAATAACACTGGTAATATTTCAGGGCTCGGGACGTTTAGCGGCATCGTTTTGCATGCTCTCTGCATCTCATACTCATTGCATGAGTTACTTCGACTCTGGTGAACTGCAGTCTTTCTCACTGCTCAGAGACAGTATGCAGAGAACACCAGGGGGGGGGGCAAATAAAATAAAAGGGAACGACCTTTCCCCCTCATCATGTGGACTGCTGTTTTGGGTCTTTGAGGGTGTCTGATATGCATGGAAAACTTACACTGGATAGAGTATTTCATATTTACTCAGCCATTATGATGCATGATTAACTACATTGTTTTGCATGAAGCATTATTAATAGTTTTCAGTTAATGCCACAAGCATCATGAAGGATGTAATCATCCTTTAATTACTGATAGTTAAGAAGCTATTCATTTATTAGAATTCTTGCCATAGCTGTTTGCAACCCACTTAAGATGATAGCCATTATTCATTGAACTGCGTGGTGCGTGCCAATTTGCTTCCATTTTGAGTTAATATACCACATTACTACAAGTTAATATAATATACAAGTCTAGTCATCTGATAACTTGAGTCATTTTGTAGATTTTAGAACTGATTAGATTTTTCCATATTTCCTGTCCCTAGACAGAATCTAACATTATTTGTGGTGGTTTTTTGTTTTGTTTTTTCCCCTTCCTGCTGACTTTAGATGATGACTCAGGATCAGCCCCACTGTAAGTCACACATTATTACATTCATTCCATTTTCTAAAAGGTTCTTTCTAAAAGGTTCATGTGCCATTTTGCCAGATTAAAGAAGCTAAGGAAACAAACTGTTGTCCTGTGTTTCAGGAAGAGCAACTCCGCTACAAACCACAAGGATAAGAACGTGCGACAAAGGAACTCCAACTGAGGGAGGATGGCGGGTGAGTT
The DNA here is from genome assembly GCA_028565825.1 of Olivaichthys viedmensis. Lineage (NCBI taxonomy): Eukaryota > Metazoa > Chordata > Actinopteri > Siluriformes > Diplomystidae > Olivaichthys > Olivaichthys viedmensis. The sequence continues at coordinate 12,191,979 of JAOUQW010000004.1, forward strand.
GGCTCAAATCAAGAGAGCACATTTTGTTCCCAGAGGATCTGTTCGAATCAAACAACACAATGTTTCAAAGCACATCATGTACAATGGTGACAACCTTTTCTTTTCTTTTTTTTTCTTTTAATCCTTTGGTAGGTATTCTGATGACTACTAATCAAGATACAAGAGAAGCATGAAGTTGCTGTGCGGCACATCACCTATTGCGCCCTGCAATTTCTGAATAATCGTTTTCTGCTTGAGTGTAAATGTCTTGACATATTGATTGCTCTCTTTCCCTTTTTCCCAGTGTTCCTCTCTGTATTGTGCTGCCAGCAAACGTGTTCTAAAAAGTGGGTTTTGGGGAGGGGAGGGGAGAAATTGCATGATTTGTATTTCTGCTGTAAGTGTGGTGTTGTGAAACCCTTTTCATGTGGGGATGCGCAATTGGTGGTTTTTCAGCTTGTGTCGGCTTCCTCCACTTTGCCACACAACTATAACTTGGGTACCAAAGTGTTTGCGGTGTGATCAGCTACATTCTGCCTGCTTGTAACACTGAAAGCCATAGAAATCAAGCCAAGTCAACCTGGGTTCTGATGACCTCTTTTGGATTATACATGCTCTTTTTGGGCAGTGATCAGTTCACCTTGGTGATTTTTAATACAGTCACAGAGGCTCCTTCAGGCAATTTTATTTGGTAACAATTTGATACCCAAGCTATTATGAGTCTGCATCTATTCAAAAGACTTTTATAATCTGCTCAGTTTGGCAGCATGGGATTTGCAAAGGTTCAGTGTCCAGCTATTCTTGATGTCTATATTACTACAGCAAAGCAATGATTTTAAAAGGTTCTCCTATTGTTTAGTTTCACTTTTGGCAGTTTTTTTTCTTCTTTTTTTTCTGTAAGCCTTAATGTTGATCTAGTTCATTGTATATGCTTAATTTTTAGTTGTAGAAGTATTAATTATTAACTATTAATGCAGCGTAGTCGAACACATGCTGTTTTTGCAGTATATTAAATTGCACTGTTATAGGTAACTGCAGAATGCCTTTTTGTTTGCTTCAGTCTGACTAATGTTTTAGTTTAAGACAAGGCTAAGATCAGAAGTTTTGTCGTGTTCTGGTATAAATGCTTTTTAAGGTAAGGACAATGTTTGTTCTCGTTTTTGTAATAGCAGCAGTAAATGTGCATTAAAGTGGACCAAGCCTGAGCGTGCCATTTGCTACACGGATACAGAATCTAAATTACCCAAATTTCCAGTACTAAAATGAATAATTTTAGATCTATAATTAATGAAGTAAAGGTGCCATTTAGTGCAAGTATTTTTCTTGAGTATTCATATTCCTGTAAGCAATTCAGAGGCTATTCTTTACACAAAGTTGTATAGTGACTGAATGTGTGCCATTTCTTTCAAAAGCATGTTAAATATTAAGAACTTATTAGAATGGTGTAAATTATTTTTGCCTTGGCAACAGAATCTTAAACACTCAGCTGTACTGACTTGCACACTCTGAATAAAGTTATTTGGTTTGATTTTAACATCAGGCTGGTCTGTTTTTGCTGTCATGTAGCCATTTTGCAAAATTGCAGTTCCCATACCAGACAGTGAGACAGCTGGTAAATACACACACTATTGTCCCCGTCTAGAATGTGGTGAGGATGGAAAGGGGGAGGCGTGCTCTCGTCATCCTTCGCAGGAAGTGAAGACGCTGCTGGGCTTTCTTGGCTAAGCTGGTGGTGTTGAGGGTCCAGGTGAGGTCATCCGTGAT
>JAOUQW010000004.1:12213922-12230788 GCA_028565825.1 Olivaichthys viedmensis
GTGATCTTCTGGTGCTTGATCACTTCACCATCATCCACCGCCATCCTCTCTACCTCCAGCTCCTCCAACATGATCTCTCTCTCTCTCTCTCTCTCTCTCTCACACACTCTCAGACTCATGTATGCATGGCTCATGAAGATGGCCAAGGTCCTATGGTAATATTCCCCCTTGGCAATCGTTCCTATCTCTTTCTAAAGAATGAAAATATAATGAAGCAATATAAGCCACTTTATCTGGCTCCCTAGTTCTCTAAGCAGGAATAATACACAAGGTAATACTATGTGACCTCTGTGTAGCTTGAAGTGTATTTGATGGGACAAGATACTCTACTTGACACTCATGGGGAAATGTACTAATTATTATTCATAACATCTTTATAGTTTGTGCATCTTAGGGTTGAAATCTGGTTGTGGGTTTTAGTATGTTGGTTAGTGTTGGGTCAATAACCGATATTATCATTTGTTATCATAATTCCACAGACGATGACTGGTTTATTAAAATGACATTATCAACTAAGCAAAACGTTGGTAGATATGACACAGGCTATGCACTTATTAACATATTATTAGTGAAGTAACATTCTGGAAAGCACATGCATGGATCATTCTATAAGCACCTCTAATTAAGATACAGTATTAATTAATAATCAAACGTAACATCTGTAAACAAATGTAACATCTAGCTGTAGTGAAAGTGAGCTATGCTTATGCTCACTCTGAAGCATAGCCACATCTCCAGTCGTACGAATCACACTTGTAAAGCGTCTTCTTGACGGAGTGATAATTGAGCTGGCTCTTCCCAGCCCTGCGGTATTGGCTCTCTGACCTTGCTTAGAGAACAGAAAGACAGGAGAGCAGCATGTCCAGAAACCCGAGGGGATCCAATTTTTAAACCCCTTCAGAGACCAACTAATGTGGTGCTAAAGATAATTAGATGTATTAATTAATGTGCAGAAAAAGAGGTCAGGCTGTTAAAAGCCAATCTGAGGGCATTTTGAGAATGCTCTGGAGCCTATTTCTGAAAAGGGAGCATAGTGTGAAGATCATCTTAATTACCAGAGACGTTATTTGAATCAGTCATGAACTGGAATTGGAATTGGCTATCCAGTTCTTGACATGGAGGAAATATGCCATTATTGTGGTGTGCATAATGAATACAAATTCACAAAAGTATAAAAGGTGTAAAAGTAAACAATGATGCTTCAGGTATATCTAGCTACCAACATTGGACTTTGAAATGCTTCTGGTAAGCATACCAACTCCTTACAGGTATCTATAGGTTTACAGTGTTATTTGGAATTTGGTGGAAGCCCATAGCATGATGCTGACTCAGTGTCTCCGACTCTCAGAGATCTGCCTGCTGACTCGGGGGAGACGCACGGCCAGTGTTCGAGCAGACACCTATTGCCGTCTGTACTCACTCTCTGTGGACAACTTTAATGAAGTTCTGGAGGAATACCCAATGATGAGGAGAGCCTTTGAGACTGTGGCCATCGACAGACTAGACCGGATAGGTAAGGATAAGTATTGATCATCCATCCATCCATACATACATACATCCCAACATATGAGTTGACCATTAAAGCCAATTGCAAAGGAAGAAAGGTGCCTCAAATAAGGCTGCATACTGCCCCCAAAGAGCACAGCCAATCATAATGCTGCATACGGCCCCCAAAAACACAGCCAGTCTGTTTTACGCCGTTTGAAAACCACCAGAAAGGTGTCTCTATTATTCAAATACAGTTCTTTTGTCATTTGAAAACAAACCAACTATATCCCTGTAAAATGCAAAAAATGGGAATATCTTTTTTTCTTAGCTAAAGCATTTAAGTATTAGCTAACAGTTAATAGGTGTTCTTGTTCTGGCTCACTTGTAGATTTGATAGTTAGTAATCTAGCAAGCATGCAAGGTGGCTAGTCAGGTTTTTGGTTTAGCAGTTCATCATGACTTAGAATTGCTGTGCTTAACATTAAAAGTTGCAAGCCCAAGTACATTTCGGTGAACTTGACCGAAAGAGTGATACAAGCATCATCTAAAAGCTGGTCAGAAATACAAGGATCCTGTCAGGTTGATCAGGGAACCAAATGCCTATTCACGTAATGTGTGCTTTACAGGTTCATTTAAAAATCTGTTTCAAAGACTAGATTTGTATGCCCCCTGGCCTTTAAGGCTGGTTAAAAGGTTATTTAACCTTTAATGGGCCTCATATTAGCCAGCTAACATGGATGGAGTTGATGCTTTCAAGGATGATACAAAAGTGAACTGAGGGAATACCACAATTGTGTCAGGCTGATCGGGTAGCCAAATGTGTTCCTTACAGGAAGCTTGCTCATTGGAATATCTGTTGAAGGAACTAAATATGAATGCACCTGCCTTCAAAGCTGGTTATAAGGCTAAATAACATTTAAATGGTCTCATAATAGGCAACTCATATAATGGAGCTGATACTTTTAAGGGTGATACAAATGCAAATTGAAAAGATACCACCATCCTGGCTAGCTTGCTAGATTACATTTCTAGTTAGCTAGCTGGCAATCAGCTAATATTTTAATGTTTTAGCTAGCAAACATGAATATTTTACAATTTTTGGCATTTTAAAGCATAACGTTTGTTTGTAAATGTCAGTTTGATAGATAAACCTGGAAGAAACTACAGAGTATTGCGGAAATAACCCAACAAAACACCCCATTAGCATCAATCGAGCGTATCTAGCATTCAGATTTGAGTGTATCTGTCTGTCTGTCTGTGTACTTTATCTATATGTGTTTGTTTATATATGACCTATGGCCAGTGCACAGCAAAAGGTCATACGAGGTGATTCATTACAATAGAGTCTGTTTTGTCTTTCATTTATTTTTTACAATGGAAATCCAGCAACAGTATGCAAACATGCAATCTGCTAAGCGACGGCCCTCCTACCTACATCCCGTGCTCCTCTCCCAAGGTCGGTGTGCTGCTGATTTCACTGTGTGTCACATGACCACATCAGCTGTTTACAAAGCGCCCACACGGCCGTTTCCCGCCCTGCTGTTGCCATGGCATCCACATTCCATCCGCAATCAGTTCAACTAGCAGATGAGTTTGGATTCTAGACACAGCGACAGCTTGTCCTGCCATGCCAGCCCCGTGTTTGGACGTTTGGCATAAGGGAGACTGTTAGAGGTTTTAGCAAGGCAGGGATAAAATTAGCTAAGTGAAAGGTTAACTGGTTTCTCTACAATGAGGATATGTCACTGGTGCTTCAGATTAATTAACTTCAAATTTACTCAAGAATTTCATTTCATATTTGAAAACCAGGGAAACAGGACGTGTCTTAAACAAGCATGCATATTTTACAGGCAAAGTGTGCACCATTGCTATTGAAAATTCTCCAGAACATGGTCATCTTACATGCTTTAGAGCAGTGAGGTGGATATGGAGGGACTAGATCCCTTGGGGAGGCCAGAGCCAGCGCTGTGGGTTGTTCCAGATCGGAGTCAGAGATGTAAGGAGGAATGGGGGATGAGTGTAATAGAAAGAGATGGTCAGGCTCTTGTCTGTGGGTGGTAGGGCATTTCACCTAGGGAATTGCTTTCTCTCATCAGCAGGAGCGATGGGATGGGGTTACAGCCACATGCTCCCTCTCATGTTAGCACAAACAGCACAGTGACTCAGCAGAAAATAGAAAAAAGACCCAGACTTCTTTAGGTGGAGCCGCTGTTCCAAATCTGCCCATGTAGGTCTGGACTATTGGGTAAAGGCTAAAGAGAAGTGATTATTTGCATCATTAAAAACAGATGCTCCGCTCATTGTGGTTAATGAACACATGAACCTTGAGAATCACCAAATTTGAATTTAATTATTGTATAGACAGTGTTCCAGTTTTGGAAATTAAAAGGGCTGTGTGCAATGTTTTGAATTAGATTTGTTCTATTTGTTACTGCTCTGCTAAGAAAAGCAATCTGCTCCAAGCACTACAATGGAACAAGTGTAATAATGGTGGTGTAAAGACGTCAATCATTTATACATTTTTACAAGCGCTTATGTAGCATTGACAATGGAGAACAGTCTGGCAATGTTTCCAATACATTGCATAAAAAGATGATGCTATTACACTATTACTTCAGACCCATATTGTGTGCATACATGTAATATACACTCAGTTGCCACTTTATTAGGTAAACATACAGTAACTTGTATCTACACTTATTGGCCATTGGTACAAGTGTATCAGGTAGAACTGTCTATTCTCACTCCTGGGTTGAGAACAGTCCACAAACCAAAAATGTCCATCCAACAGCAGTCCTGTGGTCAGAAACTGACAATGATCAAAGGGATAGAGAACTATTAGAAGGTGGACCAATAAGGTAGGTGTGTCTAATTGATCAGTAAGTGTACAAAGTCCTTAAAAAACTCAGCAATACTCGTACCAGCGTCATGTCAGTGTCATTGCTGCGCTGTGAATGGTTGACCCAAATAATATCTAGTCAGCGGTAGTTCTGTGGTGGTCCCTTTCCATTTATGGATGGGTTAGAGGAGGGCTGAGAAATTGGAAAAGATGGGCTACAACAATTAATTGTATACCTACAAAGTGCACCTATATGGTGGGTTTACCTGATAAACTGACCACTGAGTGTGTAATATGCATAGGCCAAAGTGAAAGGTAGACTACCAAAAAATAAACACTGCTTCTCATTATTTCCAGGCAAGAAGAACTCCATCCTGATGCACAAAGTCCAGCATGACCTAAACTCTGGAGTTTTCAACAACCGTGAGAACGAGCTAATCCAGGAGATCGTAAAGTATGACCGGGAGATGGTGAAACTGGTGGACCTGCAAAGGCCCAGGGCCATGTCAGCCACTTCCTCCACCCATGGGACCATGTTTTCTTCCTCCAGTCAGCCTCCAACCAGCTCAGCCATTGCCACCCTGCAGCAGGCTGTAGCCATGAGCTTCTGTCCCCAGATGGTCAACCCTCAGGTAGGCCATGGAGCTCTCCAGTCCCCCCGCATGGTGCGCCGTTTCCAGGTAGTCCAGAGCCTCTGCAGCCCTGGGACCCAGCAGACCCCTCCAGGCTCACAGTTCTCCAGCACTGCTCTGCCCTCTGCCCTCACCAGCACACCCGTCCAGAGCCCGTTGACCACCGGCGGTCGAACGTTCCAGTACAGTTCCAGTCCCATGGGTGCTCCTTCAGGTTCCCAGCTCTCCCTGGTGCAGCAGCATGTCCCCAGCCCCACGCACCGAGCAACAGGTCCCAGGAGCATGATGACCCAGGATGCCAGGGCCCTCTCAGCCTCCCAACCATCTTTGCCCCACGATGCTGTGCAGTCAGCTGCCCCTAGCCCACCCCAGTCCATGAGAGTTTCATCCACCTCCATTGGACCTCCTCACAGCCTCCCGGGGCCAACGGGCTTCAGGGCCACCATTCCTCCCAGGATGACACTTCAGCACCAGATGTCCATGGGAGCTTTCCCACCCGCCTCTCTGCCACAAATGAGGCCAAGCCAGTACTCGGGACTGCCCAAGAAAGATTCGGTAATCAGCCTTCCAGACACGGACCACAACGTCAGATCTAGATTATCTTCCAATTTGTGACCTTAATGGAGCTGGGGGGTGATGGCAGTGTTTGAGCTGGGTGTGAGGGTGTCTCTTCCTTCAGCAAGTACATTCCTCAATTCCTTGTCATGCCCTGGATCTTATCATATGTGTTGCAAATGGTGACAAGGGGCAACAGCTAGAACTGCCAGACTTGACAGCATATTATTAACCATACAAAGTCTGTAAAACTGAAGATTAGAACATCACAAAGATGTTTCTGTTGTGCCCACGAGCATTTATATCAATGTAGCTTCTTCCCACACAGTTTGCCTCTTCATAATTGCTTACTTTTATTGTGGTTGTCTTCACAAACATTGCAAGAAAACACCAGTTCCCTACTGTGTACTGTAGTTCAAATGATGCAATGATGATGTAGAGTGTGCTGGGACACATGAGGAACGAGTGACGTGTCTGATTACAATGTAACTCTTTACAAAAGTGTCCCTCCTTCCTATTTGGAGTGGTTAGATAATAGCGTTTTGGCCTACGATCCAGCAATATTGATGGTGTATTTGACAGATGATCAATCTGAAAGCAGACACATTTTTACTGACAGAAATGGATTCTTTTTTTTTTTCCTCCAGACCAAAGTCTGGCCAAAAAACAATGTTGCGTGTTTAAACGGATGAAATGAAAGGATGGAAACAAATATAATTTCTTTGCCTTGATTTCCACTTAGAAGCCATATTTTTGTCCAGGCCTGTGTGTGTGTGTTTTAAATACTCAAACAGTAATGTGTTCATATGTACAGCCCATGGCAAATTTCTACAGTAAGTTATTGTTAACTATAAAAAAGATGTATGGATTTAATTACAGCGGAAACAAGAAATGTAAGTGGAGAGAGGCACTGCAAACAAGTGTTTGTGAAAACCAACAATACTGTACATATATTTAAATTTATTCATATCGGTGGCTGTAACACTTAATCAACACTTTTGAAGTGTCTGCTACATCTAAATGAGTTTCCAGATTTCACTTCACATGTAGATATCAGTGGACATTCATGCAACTATTCAGACAAGCTTTCTTCTTAGATTGATTACATACTCATACATACTTCCCATGAGAATGTAGCAGCATCCAGCGTGTGCAGTGTATTAACCCAAGAGAGCAGAGTCACGTGGGCTATATTCACAAAATGCTCCTTAGCGTCTCAGAAGGCAAGGTTACGTGAACCGAGTGCAAGATATCTGATGCTAGTGATCTAGTGATTATCTGTATACAGTGAAACATGTTAGCACGCATTAGACAGCAACAAGTCTTTCTGTGCTCATGTGCTACCCATCATTCGGCTCTACTGAATAACTGACTGCATAACTACATGATGAGATGATTTCCACTCGTTTGCCGTTATTGATTCGTCTGTTTCTTTTCATCACTGCACTGTTTGAAGATGGCTGGCTGTAATCTCCACTGTGGCTTCCCCTTTCCCCTTACTTTAATAATGTGTAGTCTATCCAGGCAGACCATCTGTAATTGTTGGTGAAAGCCTGTTACATGTAATACTCACAATGCATCCTGTCTGAGGGTAACCTAGGCCAGTGTTGTCTAGTTCATGACCTTTGAGAGTGGCTAAAATATGGATAAAAGTGGTTCCAAATTCATTATATACCATTTTACAGCTTGAATTTAATATTCTGGCCCAGTAAGATAAATCTTTTATAATCCTCCCCATTTACGTCTTGTGCGTGAAGGTTAAAGGTTGAAACAGTGAAACACGGTTGCTGGTAGCTACCACTCCAGACTGTTAGGCCAAGCCCCAAAACTCTTACACCCCAATAACACTGCAGAATGATAGCAATTCCTACTTTCTCCAAATATTTGACAATCCCCCTACTCTTGTCTACTGTTTGCCGAATTCAAAGTAGTTTCTGAAGCAATAAAAATCTTTCCATGTTTTGTCCAAGAGAAACAAGGAAGGTTGACTGAATTGCTGTTCACCATTGTAAAGAAAACGTGCTATGCATTCCGGCTGGGGACAACTTCTGTTCTGTGGTTCAAGTTCATCTTTGAATAAAGAGAGGAAGGGTTTGGTTTGAGCTTCATGTTTTTTTTCCCATTTATTTCACTCTGCTACAGCTACCTAAAAGACTTAATTTTCCATTAAAGGGGCAGTTTGTCATTTTTAGAGCCTTCTTCTGCCTGCAAGGTAAATTGCAATTACAATGAAAACATTGACAAGCTTTCGCCTTCCTCAAACTGACCCCACCCCTTCTGTTGGGTTACCTTTTAGGGAAAGAAGGTAGAGAGGAGCAGCTCTGCTTCGCTTGGGGTGAAGCGAATTTCTGGGCCCGGAAAAATGTATACAGAAGCCTGAAATGAATAAACTAGCCAGATCCTTTGCATGGCAAAATTGCTAATCACAGTTTTTCTAAGGTATTATTGAAATCATATGATCAATATGGATTTATAAATCACAAACTACACTTTAAAATGCGGAACAAAAAACATTCTCTAATGACGGTACTTTGGAGTAGGCTCCCTGAAATCAGGCAGATTGGCTTTGATGAACAGCAGTGATCATCCAGTTAGAAATTATAGTATTAATAGCAAATGAGATGCATAGAGGAAGCGAGAAATCTGAAGAACTACTAACATAACTTTATGCAAACATTTTAGACCCCCCCCCCCCCAAGATGGAGTTTTGTGATAATTAGGCCAAAGCACATTTGTAAACTTGATCAGTGAACCATTTTCATACCTGCTCTCCGTAACCCCTCCTAAGGAACTGAGGAACTCACTAACCCGGGTTTACAACCAATATAGACACACTTACAGGGTTGTATATAGTCTACAAATAACAAATATGAATTCATGTGTGTTTGTAGAACAATTTTTATGGGTACACTCTAAATTTAGAAACCCTAAAGGGTTCTTTGGTTTGTCCCTCTGGGTGAACCCTTACAGGTTTTATGTAGAACCTTACAATAGAGTGTTTCTCTATGACAGAGAGGGCTCCCCCTTTATTAAGATAAGAACCCTTAAGAAACTGTTCCCCCCCTCCCTAAGAGTGTAGTAGTAAAAGCAGTAGTTTGTGTTTTTTTGACACTTTTTAAAAATCTTTTGTCATCTTGGAGCAGTGGCAAAACTAAATCTTATAAAAAGAACTTTTGAGTGGTGCCCTTTTTTCCAAAGATGGTCTTTTCCTATGAGTATTCTGGAAGGAGCTGATGGTGGGCAAGCCATCATATTTAACTCCCAGTGGTAGATTCACTCTTGATTTGGAAGGCTGTGTGTGACATGGTGTATGAAGGACCGTAGGCACATCAATAGGACAACTTCAGTCTGACCTGGCAGCGGTTGACCACCTTCTTGAGGTAGTTTTGAGGACTTCTTGCCAATGTAATTAATGCAAATTCAGGAACGTTGGATTTTCACCTTGTCTGATGATAACCAGACCAATAAACCATCAATGTTGTGAGTAGCAGATGAATTCTGGTTGCTGGGATAAAGTCTTTTTGCTCTGTTCTCATGTTAAATTGATTAAGCCAGGGTTGAGAGATATGATTATAAATACAAGCAGAGTGCTTATTAGATAGACAGAGATACTGCACTAATAGAGCGACTTCTCTTGGCACTCCCTCCTCAGCTCTGGACCAGCAAAAGATTTCAGTGGGAAGCCTAAGGATAAGCTGTGTTAAGGCCTGGCATCTACCTCTCTGCTCCACTGGCCAAGCTGTGAGCACTTCAAGCTGTGAGCACATCAAGAAGACAGTTGATACCATGTCCATTTACTAATCTCTTCCGGTGGAGGGGGCTTTCTGTCTGGCAGTATACTGACCTTCCGACCCTTTATCAACAAATTCCAAAATTAACTTTCATCAGTCTTGGTCGGTCTTGTCTGATGCAGCAAAACACCACAAATGCAAAGAAGCATGGTCATGGGATTTATATGGAGACAATTTATATTGTCCTGGCTAGAGTTTGGGTATCTCCAAAATCTAGCTAGGCAGCAGTAATACGATTTCTTATGAGTGCATGTAGTTGTACAACAGATTCAGAGTGCAGTGGCTCCTTAATGCTTGCATTACTTTTGACCACACTGGGGGCTTGACGGAACAGGACTCTTTCCCTCACACTCCTATGGCAAAAAGTCAAAGCAAGAAACAGACACTAAGGTTCCGCCATTTATTCATTCATCTTCAGTAACCGATTTATCCTGGTTAGTATTACAGTGGATCCGAAGCCTATCCAAGGAACACTGGGAGACAGGCAGGAATACACCTTGGATGGGACACCAGTCCACTGCAGGGCATCACACTCACTCACACACTCATTCACACCTTGGAGCAGTTTAAAGTATCCGATCCACCTACCGGCACGTTCTTGAGAAGTGGGTGGAAACCAGAGAACCCGGAGGAAACCCACACGGACACGGGGAGATAATTCAGCACGGGTACTTGGTTAGGGTACTGGTCACTTGGCAATGGAAATAATGACAAAATGTGGGATCGCAGAACCACACCGTACAGTGGAAAAGAGCTATTACTTCATTTCAGCATCGTGGCCAGGACTGCAGCTTTGTACAGTTCTAGCATGCCTGAGCGACTGCTTGGATCATATTCCAATCCTTATTACAGTCAATTATTCAGTTTTACAAAAACTTTTGCTTTCTTCATCCCAGGACAATACAGCAGTAGACATGATTAGCAGCTCAAAGCTCTAGCTGCTTATAATGCTTCAGTGATCGTGATCACACTGGAAATAGTTTTTTTAAGCTTTTTTCATCCTATTGCTCGCTGGACTTGTGACCTGCTAATTTTTTTTACTCCAACATCAGGGACAAAGAACGGGAACGTACGGTGGGTGATTAAGATTCTAAACAGGTTGGGCTGCAATTTTTACTAATGTGATCATTCTTGTGCACCAGTGGTTTGGATTGTTTTTGTGCCCGAGCTAACATTGTGTGGATGGTAATGAGGATGCCACATGCACAAAATTAAGAAAGCAAACAGATACATGGATAAAAAGGGCAGTCTCTGATGGATTACATCCTCAAAGCTTAAGGAACGTCTTAACAAAAACAACATAAAAATACTTTTTTTATTAGATGTTGGTCAATATGTATAACTTATGGCTTTTGCACAAAATATATATTACACCACTCCAAAATGAAAAGTTTACATAAAAAAAATTACATGAAGTGCCTATTGAGTCCTGAACCACGTTCATAGCTTTCTAAAGGGGGCGTCCTTTCTCCCTTCTTGCCCTTCTATTCTTCCATTCCTGGCTCTGAGTGGCAGAGCAGCAGGCTGAGAGGGATGCTGGGTGGTGAATGAGAACAGAGTGGAAATGGCAGAGTGGCCTGTTTAGTGTGGGAGCTCTGATATCGATGAGTCCAGTCTGTGTGTTTAATCAGCCTGGTGCTACTCCTCAGGAGCAGAGGAGTTTGATTAGAGCCCTGCTGAGACCAGAGAAGTGTCCTACCAAAGAAGACACAGACTCACACTCAGACTGGAGCACACAACCTCATACACACCTGCGCTTCAACATTCCTACACTCTCCCTGGGTCATTTCCTGAAATTGTCACAGCATGTGGAGATGCTGTGTGAGTAGCAACAGTAGCAATAGCAGCTGTTGATGAGGTTTAAAGTTGATTCAGACTGCAGAGCTACGTGTCAGTCTCTGCGCCCAGCATGGAGACGCTCCAGGTGGCAAAGCCAGCATTTCCACTCCGGTTCAACCTTTGGAGTTCCTTCATCCACGTCAGCTGAAGAAATAGGTGGATTCCTTCACTCTCTGCAGATCAAAATCACCTGGCAAAAAGAATACACAAATATTACTGATTCAGTGATGAACCATATAAGGCTTCTTTTGGTCATATAAAAAATAAATAAATATATTTAAAAAAACAACAACCACACACACAGCACTTTATTAGGATCCTGTACACTCATGCAATTATCTAATCAGCCAATCGTGTTGTTACCGTATTTAAAAAATAAAAATAAAAAAAATAAAAAAAATACTCAAACCAGCCCGTCTGGCATCAACAATCATGTATTATGGAAGCCATCCTGTTTCTGGGACACATGTTTTTGATAGTGTGCTCCATAAAAAGTCACATCACATCCATCAACAAGTGGCATTTCCCAGACTCTTCTGATAAAATGATAAAAAAAATGAAAGTGAGCTGTTAAAAAGAATCCTGCAGTTCCAACTCAGTGCATTATTTACCAGAACATGTTCCTGGTGCTCTTTATATCTTTTGATTATATCTTAAGCATGTTTTATGTGACCTATGGGAAGAAAGATGACGCTGAGCCGCAGGGGATAATGAAGAGAAGAGCAAAGTCCCATATTTAACTGCACTCATGTAGCCGTTCCAGAAATACCTTCTTGACACTATTCTCTCGCTCAGACATCTTCACTTTCCCCATAACCTTTTAGGTGAATGTTTTATTCCCCCGCTTTAAAATTCAACACCCGTGTTCACTCGTCAATTCTTGCCTCTACTCTTCGTATGAATAGGAAATAAGAGATGTATATCAAATAAAGGGAAAATAACGTGAGGTAAAATAGCTGTGTGTGTGTGTGTACATTATGGCGACAGGGGCCAGTGAATTTAGATGAGCCTTTTATGATTTCCACGCTGGAGGCTTCGCTCAATCCATATCAATAATGCAGGCCTCTTTTGAAATGGATTGTTTTAACATACATTTATTACCACAAACAGAATAATGCAGTGTTCCCTCTGAATGTTTGTCGTGGCTCTGCACTTCCCTGCTGCTGTTTGGCCTTGGCTTTATGAAGAAAGTTGCCCCGTGTCACTTCCTCCCCACCCAAGGGGTCTGAATTCACAGCAGTGGTTTGAACAGTTCTATATTATACAAGATCTCACACGCTGATTTTCCTGTTCCTGTTTACAGAGCGTCTCAAATGAAAAAATCATGTAGACTTCTAGCTTCAAGTTTAAACTTGTGATGCATAAACTGAACATGAGGTTCTTAATCTGACTCAGTAAAAAACTGAATCTATGATTCAGAACCAAACTCCAAATGAATGAATGATTTGAATGATTCTACAATTCAAAATATGACTCAGTCAGATAACGAATCTTAGCTAGATAGATTGATTGATGGATGATTAAATGAAGGAATGAATCTACAATTTTAAATCTGACTCAGTAAGATAATTAATCACTGATTGAGTCAGACTAAAAACAGTGGTTCCAAATCTGACTCAGTGAAAGCAATAAGCCATCATTTAAAAAATGTACCTTGGTTACGGAGAAAAAAAGGACTTGGTAATGGACTGATTCTCTGGTTGAAAATCTGAATTCATGATTCCTAATTTGAACCAGTAATATATTTTAATCAATGATTCAGAATCTGACTCGACTGAAATCTAAATCCATGATTCAGAATCAAACTCAGTAAAAGGCTGATTCAGTGATTTTAAATGTGACTCTAAGAGGTTGAATCCATAATTCAGGAATGGACTCAGTATAATACTGTATGTATGATTCATAATTGAACTATATGAAAAATAAAAATCACTGATTAAGGTTGTGTGTTGTTGTTTTTTAGCGCAGTGCACATTCCTTGATGTAAGAAAGTGACTTCAGGTTTGGTGGAAACAGGTCTCATTCATCAATACAGCATTAAGTGAGAGTTAAGGCATGAATTTTGTGTGCAGCCCGTTGAGTAAATAACTTTATTTATCAGTCGTGGCTCAGCAGAAGGTGGCAGAAGTAATATGCTGAACAATCTTAAGTTCCACATAGCTGTCTGGATCTGGTATTATTTCAGTGTGTATGAGTGAGTCAGATTGGATGCCACCTTTGCTCACTCTCCTGGAACACAAACAATCTGTGGTTTTCTGTATCTTTCACTCGTACTTCCTCAGTGTGCATTCATCATCATCGGGACGTACTGCAGCATCTGGTGGGCCAAAGAGCACAGTCGCCTCATGTGTTTTGAGCGTATGTGTTTCACAGGTGTGAGAATACCAGGGTTACCTCTAGCAAGCTGCTGTTCAGTAAATAATGCTGTTTTTTTATATACAGAAAAAATAAATAATTGTATAACAAATAATAGCTGGATTTTTATGTCACTTTTTGAAAGTGTTCACTATGGGGGCCTGATGAGTGGTTTGAAACACAGTGTTGTGGTAATTACAGTACATTTAGAAGCTTGCTAGCTTGCAGGAGCATCAAGGTTCATGATGAAGAGAGAGAGATAGAGAGGTAGGAGTCTCTTTTTGGTAGCAGAGTAGGAGCTGAGAGCCTCCCACCAGCATTTCCTCGTAGGAAATCAATGAAATGCTACCTTGAGAGGACGGAAGAGCACCATTTAGGATAATTCTGGATAATACATTAATACCGGTGTGTGTCCTATCTGCTGTTGTACAGCTTTGAGGGACAGTGATGAAGGCCCTTATTTGTCCTCTAATGGGTGAGGCAGGATAACACCTCATTCTCTCTCTCGCTCTCAGTGTCTTCCTCGGACTCTATTCTTTATCTGTGTCTCACTGTCTCTATCCGAATCTTGGGCCCTATTCGAGCTGGATTCGTTTTACCTAGGGAGGTACTATTAATTAAATGATTACCAATAAATCTAGTTAAGTACGAATCAGCAATGTCTGTCGTTTTTACAATTCTGAAAACAGAGCTTCCTCAGTAGTCTTATTCAAATCAACCTCATGGCAATGTAAATAACTAAACGTGGGCTCCGTTCTTCATACGTGGATTACTGAGTTAGTTGGATTTGATTGTTCACGATTTGACATGATACTGGACTTGTCCGTTCTTCGAAGTCAGACTTGTTGCCAAGACAACAAGTCCATGAGCTCAAACCTGCCCAGGAGCAGTTAATTCAGCGTAGACAGGATTAGATAATGCATTTAGCAGCATTATTTATAATTTTATTCAATTTAACGTGGTCATGAGATACTAAATAGAAGGTCACAAAATTGTAATGCGTGCACATGGTTTAATTTAATTCATTTGAGAACTCGCAATAGCAAATTGAGGGCTCGAATAAAAGTAAAGTGTGCAAGCATGACCATTTTGTGACCTTGATTTGATATCTATCGTAATGTTTTACTGCATGTTTTGGTATGCTCACCACAACTCCGTATCATTCTCATTAGCCAATCGTTGACTCACTGATCACGGGTTCGAGTCTCGATATACAGTATCTGCCCTTTCTGATCAACATAGGAACACACAATTATGTCATGCCTGTCGCGTAATGCTAACATACATCTGTGTTTTGAGATGTTAATCCAGGCAAATTCCACACATACGTACTTTATCCTGTCCGAATCGGCTACTCAAATCCCTTACAAACGTGTCTCTATTTCAGCTACATTGAGCCATAAGCATGAACATACTTCTCATTTCGCTGTGAATCTCTCTCTCTCTCTCTCTCTCTTAGCTATGCTCAGTCAAAATCAAGGACATTAGTTTATCTCCATACTAACATATGTGTGCTGTCATGCACGTGAGCAGAGCGCACACACTAACACACTCAAGCTCCAACACTGATGCCTTAGAGACACACATAAACAAAGGAACACACCTTCATACAACCCACACACACACCTAGTGCTGGTGACATCTGGAGTGTTTCTGCCTGGCTGGTGTTTCTGTCCCATTGTGAGTGACACTGTGGGTGCAGGAGAGGCTCTCTGTTCCTCCCTCCTTCTGCCCGTCTATCAGAAAATAAATATATAATCATCACCCCACACTCAGTGCATTAGGCTAGCCATGTGTGATAATCGGATAGAACGGTGAGATTAGTGATCCCTTTAACGCTCGGCCATGATTAAGGCAAAAGTTGTTGTTATTCAGATGCTCTGTCACCCTCAGTTACATGGAGGGTTAAGAACTGCATCTCTGTCCTCCTCTTATTGTTGCCTACCTTTGTTTGGTTTGAGTGTGTCTCTTTGGACAAGCGTGTGTGACCCAAGTCACTTCAAAGCAAGCTGAAAATGGCAATAGCAGCTTTGTTGTGCCTCTGAATAGTCTTGCCGTGTTATAAAAAAGTGCTTATGAAGTTTTTAATAGCAGAGGTGTGAAAGAAACGCATTCATCTGTCAGCTTAGTGGACACTCTGGGCTTTAGATATGAGGATATTTGCACTGGGCTCAGTTAAAAGCCTTAAAAACCCCTTGTGTAACCCTTGCTGATGTCCAGTAATTCCTACTGCATGCTACTGCAAGCGAAGGAGGCTGTGGATGTGTTGGCACAGGGGCCCCTCTCCACTCTTTTGTGTCAGTACAGTTAGCAGCTTGGGTAGTACAGTTAGAGTCTGAGGATCTGGCGTTGTAGAGTGACGTGTTGGGGTAATACAAACCTGGTTTCACACGGTATTTATAGGAATGTTGGCAAACAAAAGCAAATCCATTTGGAATATTAATAAAGGTTTAAGTATTAACCCCATCTCTTACACTAAACGTAACCATTCCAAAGTTTCATGTAGAATGGATTGTTTGCATAAACTCACCGGTCAGGCTCTAAGGTCGTAATGTCCGGGGCTGGGGTATTAGAGTTGGGATCTGTCGTAGTAGCTTCAGGTATTTAAGTTAATAGCCTCAGAAGCTAGAGTAGCAGAGTCAGTCAGGGTCTGAGCTAGTCAGTTACTTGGGGTAAAAGCAACCTGATTTGCAGAAATTATAGCATGTAATCATGATTTAATTTGATTTTATATGATTGGAGAAACATTGCAACCATTAACCATGTCCCTCTCCGTAACTTTAACCAAATATAACTTTTCATACGATTTGGATGGTGCAGATTCTTAAGAATTGTGCAAGTAATAGACTCAGGATCTGGGACAATAGACTCAAGACCTGAGGATATGGGGTAACAGAGTGAGGACCTGAGGATCTGGGGTAATAGAGTGAAGACCTGAGGATCTGGGGTAATAGAGTGAGGATCTGGGGTAATAGAGTGAGGACCTGAGGATCAGTGGTAATAGAGTGAGGATCTGGGGTAATAGAGTGAGAACCTGAGGATCAGGGGTAATGGAGTGAGTATCTGAGTATCTGGGGTAATAGAGTGAGGACCTTAGGATCAGGGGTAATAGAGTAAGGATCTGAGGATCAGGGGTAATAGAGTGAGGATCTGAGGATCAGGAGTAATGGAGTGAGGATCTGATCAGGGGTAATGGAGTAAGTATCTGAGTATCTGGGGTAATAAAGGGAGGATCTGAGGATCTGGGGTAATAGAGGGAGGATCTGGGGTAATAGACTCAGGACCTGAGGATCTGGGGTAATAGAGTGAGGACCTTAGGATCAGGGGTAATAGAGTAAGGATCTGAGGATCAGGGGTAATAGAGTGA
>JAOUQW010000004.1:12234629-12246178 GCA_028565825.1 Olivaichthys viedmensis
GTCCTGTATAGCGTGCTGCTGTATTGTTGCGTGTTGCACCATGGTCCTGTAGAAATTACATTTCATTTCAATGTATACGAGGTATATGGAGAAATGACAATAAAAACCTACTTGTACTTGAACTTGAAAGAAGCAATCAAAATAATTTTGAGTCAACCAAAAGAAATCTGAACAGAATAGAGTCAAGGGCCATTGCCATAAAACTTGGTAACAGTTATATTATATGAGCCTGCAAAATGACTTTTTAAAGGTGCAGTTTGTAAGGTTTCAAAGTGTTTTTAAAACTGTAATAATATAATTTTTTTGAAGATACCTCTGAAAAACTATGATTCCCACTAGCTTCTGTTTATATTTTTCTGGCCCTGAAATGAGCTCCACCCCCTGCCATCTCGTCTCCTTTTCCTTAAAATGCAACTCATGAGGTCGTTTTAACAAAGAAGGTGGGGTCGGTTGGGGGGGAATTTATCCTTTAAAAATACCAGGCTCAATGAGTTTGCGTTCAGTCTAAACCGTGGTTCAAGACCTTTCCCGAGAGGCTCAGCCATCATGGAGAAATTTGCTTTGCAGCTTGATGTTTCTGGCCAGAATTGGATGAAGCTTTACTTAGCGTTCACACTCGCGTTCCCGGCGGAGGTGAAATCAATAAGGTAGGCCATTAAAACTTTGCAGCCTTGTTGGAACATGAGCCTTCAGTTAAGTGCCCCCCCCTTCGTTCTGAACCTTAGGCCTCAGCAGCTCTCATTAAAAGTGAGAGCTTAAAGATGCTGCAAAGCTACAAAACAGAGTGCAAACGCCAAGGCTCTTAGAGCCAGGTCTCGCCCTCGACGTAGGCTGATGTGATGATAGAAAGACAGGAAGGAAAAGCTGACCATGGATCAGGCCAGTAGTAGTAAGTCTATTCTCACTGACCTGCTGTGCCACACCACTGTAGACGTCCTGAGGTTCCTTACAGGGCATCAAGTTTACCGACGTGGCACCAATCACGTCACGACCCAGGGCAGCGTAGTGCTGGAGGCCATTACAAGAACCATCCTGAGTCAGAGACAGAGAGACAGATAAAAAGCAAAGGAAAATGACTATACGAGTTAATATCTATGACGGAAAGGGCACGGAAAATATTACCATAAAATAATACCATAAACATGTACGTTTAAAACAATAAAAATAATCTGTGTAGGACAATAAATAGTTTAATATGGTTTTAATCCTCAGGAAATGGCCTTGGATCTTCTCTACATCTTTACCTTAATTAAAAAAAAAAAAAGCGCCAGATTTTACAAATATGCATTATATGAAAATTGGAAACGCCCCCATGTCTTCCTGCCATCTCAAATAGCTAGCCAGCTAGTTAACTGCTAGCAAACTAGCTCACATTTGTCACATGTCCACACGAATGAGATTTCGGTATAGTCTAGATTCGTCAAAATATATCATAAACAAGAATTTCTTTATCACGAATTACTTACAATAGCTACGTTTACACACAGCCTAATAATCCATTAATAATCCAACTAGTAGTTTAATCAGAATAATAAATTACCAAAGTGGGTAATCCATTTAATAATCCATTAAATAACAAAAATAACCTCCATGTACACGTTTGATTCCGAATACTTTCCCAACCCGAATCTTTGCATACATTCTTCATGTGTGCATTTACGTCACAACGCAGGCTGTTTGCAAAAAAACTGAAAAACTGGCCCTGTGAGACAACAAAAGTTCATGTTGCAGGTTTCAAAAGATTAAAAAATAATAATTGTGAGGTCAGGGTTCTTGCCTTTTCCTCGTGAAAAAAATCCAAGAACTTTCCAAGCCTTTTTTGTCCCCCCAGACCTCCTATGTTAAGTTATTAACTGTATCACAAAAGGGGCAAACATGAAATGTAATACGCATTAGGGAACCTTGGTGTCTTGAGTCTTACTTTGAAAAGAATATCTACAGTTTTTCCAAATCCTTTTCAGAATTTCCAAACTTTTTCATGTCTGGAAATTCTTTAAATTCCATATGTTTCCAGACTTTCCAGACCTGTAACTTGGATGGGCTTTTAAGTAATATTTAGGGACATTTGAAATGGCCTATGTTCATATTTGTTAAAACACAAACGATGCAATTGAACACTTGACTAACAAGCTGAACTAACGTTAGCTACTTGTTACTCTCGAACACGAATCACAAAACTTCGCGTTGTTATGGTAACGATGACACTAAATGACGCTCCTCGCATGCGCATAAATTTGGTTCGGATTACATGTAACGTACATGTAAACGGCATTCTGTTGAAAAGCTCCAAGTTTAGGGTACATGTAGATAGTTTATTTAGAATCTGCAATTGGATTAACTCTAAACTAATACTCCATGAAGGAAAGGGAAGGTTACTTAAAATTATTAAATTTTTTAACTGCGATTTAACAGACATTTTCTTTTAAATGAGCTTATCAGTTACTAAAATATATGTCCAAAGAAGAAGGCAACATTAAAATGCAATATAAAAGAGCAATTAATTCCACCTAAGTGCAATTACCGTCTCTCTGTGCGGTGCAACAGCTGGACACTTGATAACGGAAGCCAAAGGAGCAACAGCAGCAAGTTTTAATGGGGTGTCAAATCCAAATTAAAGTGGGACAAAGTGTGTGGTGAGGCAGAGACAAGGTCAGCCCTAGTCTTTAAAAGAAAACAAAGGCCAGCACACTTCAAGAATCCATGTAATAAGACCTCTGTCGCGCTTTCTGGTCACATAATCCCAACCACAGACTCGTGCACACACGCACACACGCACACACACACACGCACACAATATTCTGTACCTGATGTACTGGGAAATGGGAGATGAACTGCCAGGGGTCAGGTGATCTGGAGGCATTCGCTATTTCCATGCAGCAGCCCAGAGTCTGCCAAGGCTCATCAGCATTCATCCACCACTTCCTCCCCTGAAACACAATGCAAGACAGCGCTGTCACTCTGGGGACTCAAAATGGCAGCACACATATCCAAACATCCCAGATTCTTTGTAATTTGCAGTTTATAACGCTTATCGACTGAGATGCTGATAAACTAATGATGTTGGACTAAAGATCCTTCCCATAGGTTAGAAAACACGACCATAAATGTGTACTTTTAAAACAATAAAAAATTATCTGTGTAGGATAATAAATTATTTAATATGTTTTTAACATATTGAAATTAAAACGACCTAGGATGAGCTCTACATCTTTACCCTAATACATTTTTTTTTAAATGCCAGAATTTACGAATATGCATTATATGAAAATTGGAAACGACCCCATGCCTTCCTGCCATCCCAAAAAGCTAGCCGGCTAGTTAACTGCTAGCAAACTAGCTCACATTTGTCACGAGTAAACACGAGTGTAATTTCAGTATCTGAGACATTTTGAAGGTCATATTCTCAGTGATTTTTATTTAACAGTAGCCAAACCTATGAAAATATACCATAACAACCACAATTTTGAACACAAACTGAGCTCATTTAATGCTCCCCGAATCAGTTTTTATTTTACAAAGTGGAAAAAGCTGAATTTAGCGCTGTGTTAACGAAATTTAACCCAAATACCATTCTATATAATCATAATCATCCATCTAAGAGCAGGTGACCTTTTAAAAATCCTATTTTTGAGTGCAGGGGGACTTTAAGATTATATTAGTGTTGTATAAAAGAGAAAAGCCCACCCACAGTTAATGGGTTGTCAGCCGAGTCCAAGATGTCGTCCATGATGGTGTTGGCGTATTCCAACCTCCCAGTCAATGAACTCCGCTTCTTTAGACCTGTAAGATTCACCAGGTGGATCTTTAACCAGTCCAGGCCTTTAGGACCCAACGGCTTCCCTTCGGCAAACAGCAGGACGGCTCTGGTTACATCACTTCCCAGGTGGTTAAAGTAGGGCGGGCACGGGTAGGTCCGGCCTCGGAAGTCCATGTTGTGGGGAAACCAGAAGACCTCGTCCCTCATGTGGTTAGCAATGGACAGCTTGTAGAGCGCGTCCATGCGCAGGCTGTGCATCTCAGCCTGCTTCTTCTTGGCCTTCACGGCCTCGCGCTTCAGCTGGGCCTTCTCGGCAGGCGTGTAGGTCTGGTCGTAAGGGTTGAAGCGCGGGATCTCGGGTGCCGCTGACACGGGTGGAGGGACGTCCAGCTTCTCACTGCCCTTGTCGTTAAAGATAGAGATGATTATATCCAGCAGGGGTTTGTTGATCCTCCAGGCGCAGTTGCCCAGCTGGCTGAGGGAGTCCAGCACAGCGTGCAGGTCCTCGTCCCGGCGCTTCTCCAGCAGCAGCTGGTGTTGGATGGCGCCCTCCACTGTGCGCATCAGCTTGGTGGGCATCAGCAAGTAGGCGCCACTTTTGGCAGATGTCCAGGGCACTGGCGGGCACAGCATGGGTATCACATAGGAGTCGAAGGTCAGCTCAGTCTCCATGGCTTCTGATTGGATTTGAGTCAGGATTGGGTGCGGCTTGATAAAACCGATCTAGTGTACCAATGAGGAGAAAACAAGATTAAACCAGTGCTGGTAGAGTAGATGTTAATATTTCCATTAACCCAACATAAAACCTCACATATTATAGATAGATGGGTTCCCTTTTTGAGCCTGATTCCTCTGGTTCCTCATAAAAATTTTCATTGCCACTGTCGTTTTTGGCTTGTTTGTTAGGGGTCTAGACCTGGATTCCTGTAAAGCTGCTTCTTGACAATATCTGTTGTTAAAAGTCTAAAGTATCAAATTTAATTTGCATTGTATTGTATGGTATGTATAGTATATATAGTTGTTTATGAGAGAATGTTTGGGATTAATTAAGTATAACCGCCCGATTTTATCCACTGCACATTCAAGAATTGGCCCAAACAGAAAAAATGGAAATTGGGGTTCTAGTTCATTTTCCACCAACTCAAGAAAAACTGGAGCAGTCACAGTAACGTCAATAAAAACAACTGCATCATCATTACGGCACGCAATGACTCCATTGTTAAGTCCAACACGGAACAAGTGCTTGGATTAATGTTGTTCATGATCATCCGTTTAATTAACCAGCTCATATCGGCTGCAAAAGAATTACTGATAAAAGGCTCGTTGACGAATCAGAGCTTGAAAATTTCGTCACAATAATGACGTTACAAAAAAAAACACGCTCTGTGATAAAATTAAAGTGCATTTAATTTCAACATTTTGATGAAAATATAAACAAAAGAAAATTGTTAGGACATTATCAACACACAAAAAATGTCTGTGAAGTCGGCACCCCATGTGATCAGAAAACAAAAGTATATCTGTTTGTGCTGCGTTTGTGCCCAATAAAAATGTATTATTATTTTTTTTTTGCTGCTGCAGTTCTTGAGAATTTAAATCGATACATTTGTGCAGGTTGAGAAATCGAATAGCAGAACGTTGCTTATGATAGCGCTCACAATATGCATAACCAATCAGCAGTGAACAGTCCTGCTAGCCCCACCTCCAATTATCATTAGTTTCTTTGGTACCAATCCTGAAAATACTGGAATTTTTGGTACGCGACCGGAGGCCAACAGAAAAAGCACTGTTCCGTTCGTTATCTTGCGTAGTGGAAAATGGCCCAGTGACTATATGAATCTTAAAGACCACTGCTCTAAGACATGACAGGAGGAAAACGTATTCTGCAGTGAATGTCTGTGTATTTTGTATGGAACATCAGGAATATCAGGTCTTGCACTAAGTAAAAGATTGACAGTGTTCAGTAAGTGTGCTGCCAAAGTTTTCCTGAAATATGAAGTGTGGCTCAAGTGGAAGAAAAACTTGCTTTCCAGGTTTCAGCAATGTTCATCACTTTTAAAATGCTTCCAAGAGCCCTTGTTGTCATCATCCTTAGCCCGTTTCTTGATTTTCAGTAAAACAAGAAAAAATGAGGGCACTCCTACAGAAAATACAAGCCTTCACAAGGGCTGTCAAAAATCAGTGGAGAGCACTCGACACAGCAGCACGAAGTGCACTCCAACTAAAAATAGCAGTATAAACATTCAGCTACAATCATTACTTCCCATTCAGAAAACTCAACCAACAGTCCCTGATTTCTAAACCGATGACCTGCATCGTATCAGTGCGACCCAGGAAGATGGCTCCGGCCATCTGTAGGCTCAGCAGAGGGAGAAAAAGGCAACCTCTCCCCATCATCCTTCCCTTATCACACACATACACAGTCACACACTCATATACATGTGCAATCCTTGGCCTGTAAATCACCTAGCCAATTAAGAGCTCGGTAAAAAAGGGATTAGTTTCAGAGCGATCGGTCTTCCCCGTGTCTGCCCTAGCAGAAAAAAATGGATCCATAAATCATATCGGCACGTGTGGCTGCTAGCTGGAAAAGTAATATGAAGCTGGGGAATAGAGGGAAAAGGGAAAGGAAGGAAAGTCTGGGATGATACGGCTTGGCACACAATCTCCCTTTTAAATGGTGGCCATCTAATTAAGGACTGGCCTCATTACAGGAGCAATTACAGCGCAGTCTGCAAATAATTGGACAGAAACAAGTTTCGTTGTTTTGGCTCTGCACTCCATCACACTGGATTTGAAATGAAATAATGACTAAGATTATGAAGTACACAATTCAATTCAGGCACAAGAGAGTTAACAAAAGGTTTCGAGTTAATTTAGATGTGACATCTGCATCTGGAATCTGTTGCTGTTGTCTCTATATATGAGGACCAAAAACGTTTCGGTGTCAGTAAGCCATCATAAGGCTTAGAAACCAGAATAAACACTCACATGGGATGAACACCACAGACGTCACAGTGAACATAAACAAACACACATGGAGCAGAGGCGGGGCAGAACCCAACCACACAGTGCGCCCAGCTGGCACCTCTACAGGAGCAGCATAAAAGAGATGCATGCCGGAGGTCAATGGGTGAGAAGCTGCAGCTTGTCGTTAAAATGAGAATCTCCCACCAACTACATTCACTGCCTTTTTTACCTCAACTCTCGAGAGCAGTTCACGTCCCTGCACCTTTCCTGCCAATCGTATCGCCCTGCGTTGTGTACATAAAAAACCCCATGAGGCTCAAAGCACTCTATTTGTTTGAGTGATTGGTGCCGATTGCATCACAAAACATAATTATATTAAACTTTTTGATTTCTCCTATTACTGACATTTCTCCTAAAATTTGTAAACTATTCCTCTATGGTTCGACTAGGTTAAAGCTGACATTCTGCGCTTTTACCACATAGTCATTATCTTATATAAAATCTAATGTGCTGGAGTACAGAGCCTAACCATCATATTGTCCAATGACAGTCAATGACCAACAAATCATCTTGCTTCTAGTCATCAAAAAAGTTACCAACCATTAAATCGTTTTAATGGTGAGTCTGAAGAGCATTGTTGTAGTTGTAGACTAAATACTTAATCCTCTGTTTTGTGACAACACATTGACGATGAAGCAGCAGTCAGACCAAACGGCAATAGGGCAAAAAGTCAATTTATTTAAATGGGAAAGGACGTGGGAAACAAAACAAAAAGGAATTCCCCCTATATCTAGTGGGCAGTGGTGGTTAGGGCGCTGGGCTACTGATCAGAAGGTCATGGGTTGAGCAAGGCCCTTAACCCTCTCAGCTCCAGAGGTGCCGTATCATGGCTGACCCTGTGCTCTGACCCCAGCTTACTACCCAAGCTAATATATGCGATATAAGATATACTCCCAAACAAACAAACAAACAAACCAATCAATCAATCAAATCAATCTTTAACCCCAGAAATTGTCAAACCGCGGAAGTGAAACCAATAGAAAACAAGAGAATAATCTGTGGTATTTTTCCCCCCTGAAAGAAATAATAATAATAATAATAATAGTACTAATAATAATAATAATAATAATAAAATGAAGAGACGGCAAATTATTAAGTAGCAATAACAGAGGACTTGTTCCACGCTACTTTTTTAAATGTTGTTTGTTGCTAGCGATACTATTACGCTCCTTCCTAAATCAAATCACATCACACCAGGACCGCCCATAAATCGTCCGATTTTTGCTCTATCCTGGCGAAGAAAATAGTGAGGTGAAAATCCTGCTTTAGTGTGCAATACATCATATTAACACATATTACACTGCAATCTCTGGGGACTGTGCAATATATATTTTATTGCTTGTGTTCACTGTATTTTCTATTCATTCATCTTCAGTAACCACTTTAACCTGGTCAGGAGCCTATCACTAGGCGCAAGGCAGGAATACACCGTAGATGGGACGCCAGTCCATCGCAGGGCATCACACACACACACACACACACACACACACACGCACGCAAGTAGCTGGCATGTTAGATGGAAGGAAACCGGAGTACCCGGTGGAAATCCACTCAGAAACAGGGAGAACATTCGAAACTCCACACAGGTCGTCACCAGAGCTCAGGATAGAATCCTGGAGCTGTGAGGCACCAACAATGCCTGCTGTGCCACCGTGCAGCCCTTGTATATTCTACTTCTTACTTATTCACTTACTATACGATTACTACTTATACAGTGCATGTACCGCTCTTCATGTGTGCCCTGTGCTTTGTTTAGCGGGCGAGATGTGGAGCTCACCTGTCGATTACTGCGGAACGTGTACATGTGATAGAGCACAGGGATGAGCTTTTTCTCCTGGGCCGGGTTTAGGATGTCGTTCTGGATTTTGAGCTCGCGTACCAGCAGATCCACCAGGAAGCTGCCCAGCTGAATGACCAGCATGTGTGGCCAGGGTGTGTCGTCGCTCAGTAGGGAAGGGCCAGCGCTCTGCTCCGCCTGCAGAGCGCTCCAGTGCTCTCGCGGCAACACATCGCTGGGCTGGAATACGACCCAAAATGACATGTGATTACACGCAAAGTTTGTATGTAGGCACTAAACATTGAAAAAATTCAAACAAATATGATATTTTCATGATTCTTCAAGTGAGTGTAGTAAAGGGTTTCAGGGTTCATTCCTAATCAGCATCAAATCCTTTCCATCAAAAATCAATGGTCTGATTGGGTTCATTCTGCAGAAGCCATGTTTGATACCTCTGTGTCTTTTCCAAGCAGCTCCACGTATGAACTGTAGATGTTGCCCAGTTTCTCCACTATCTGGCTGTGGCCCTTCTGTTGGATGCAGTACATGTTGTGGATTCTGTTGCCAAGTTCCTTAGCCATGATGAGCAGAGACTCTCCGCTGGGCGGCAGGTTGGCCAAGCCCTAAGCATCATCAGTGCAACGAGAAGGTTAGAAAGTCAACTTCAGAGTGCTGTTTAGATGCTTCAAACATCTCCTCTTAATCCGCAGCTAAGTCTAATAAACACAGATTCATGGATATAGGTGCATTTTATTTTTACCAGACTTCGGGAACCTTTTGAGGAACTAAAGGCGCATTTCCATGGCAGAAACCTTTTCAGTAACCCACACACATTTTTACAGCAACCCAGGCATGTTTCTACTGGAGGTTTTTAGTTCCTGTTCCAGAGTAGGTACATATTTAAAAGACCAGGAACTTTTGGGGTGGAGCTCATCTTACTAAACATCACTGTTGTCAAATGAAGCTTACAGAATGACTCGTCATTTTAAAAACCTGTGTTAGGCGATTACTAAAGCTTGTTTTATATGATGGGTATCGCGGCATGACTGAAAGAGGAATGTTTCCACACCGTTTTGTTTGTTTGTTTGTTTTTAAAGTTAAAAACATTGCAAATGTGTTTTGTGCGTGCTTCTAGTGTCATGCCGCTCATTGCAAGTGTGTGTGTGGGGGGGGAGCTCAAAGCATAAAACTGCGCTTCATGTGCACGCACTTTGTTTAAAACTCTACATTAATGTTAACATCATATTCTCACAACAATAAAGAACAACAACTTCAGTGTTAACCTCCTCCATGTTCACTGTGCAGTGTCGCATCCGTTATTTTACATAATGCTCAAGGCCCCCTGCAGTGCGGTCAGGAACTATGTCATTTCAGAACCCTTTAGTTCCTCAAAAGGTTTTGGAACCTAGGTGGAAACTCGCCTTAAAGAATTCTGGAACCTACCTGAGTGAGGATTACACAGTTCCTGGTTTGAATTTCAATTGCACTGCAGGAACCATGACCATTACATAAAATAACAGAAGTGACAAGTGACTGCATGACCGACACGACATTTCAGCATGTGGCAAAAGCACAGCAACACAGCGAATATGTAGAAGGCTGACACTGTTGTTGTTATACTTTAACCGTAACATCTTATTTGTGGAAGAATGCAAACAAAAATGTCGCTTTTTGGGCCAGCTGTGCATGCACAAAACGCAATTTCACCCACCGAGCCTATTTTTGCCACTTGGCCTAAGTTCGAAATGTACAAAATACACTCCCAGGATGTAAAAACAAAAGCGTCGCAGGAAACATGAACGTGCCTATGTACCCTTCAGCTTCTTTAATCTGAAGTTTTTTTTTTTACTTAACTCAGCCCTGACAGAGTCGGATGAAGCTTAATTTAAAGCTGTTCAAGCAACTAAGAAAGCTGGCTACAAGGCACAAAGCCTTGGTCCCAGTGGATGGTTAAATAATTAAGGGTGATGCTTCAAGCAGTATCTAAATGAGTTTTGTGATTACTGTGGTTTTGTTTTCATTAGTTTCACTAGACCAATACTGCAAGCAGGCCAGAGCACCAGCTTAAGGTCTCACAGGGATAAACGACAGAGGCGTGTACCTGCAGCATGATGTTGACGTAAACCTCATCGCGAAGGATGTGCAGGAACGGGTAGATGCTGGTCTTCCAGGTCCTCTGGTTGCTGCTGCCTAAAATCAGCCGGCTCTCTCTCAGAGCCTGGAGCAGAGCTTTGTGCCAGTGAGAGCGCTGCTCCGCTAACAGCTTCCTCTGAAACGCATCAGAGTGCAGAGTACAAGTTCAGAGCAAAGCACAGATGCTGAATGCAAACACTTCTCTGAGCCTGCTGTAATTTCTAACTAAAATTAAGACTCTCGGTCATCTAGCTCTTCAATCTATTGCTTTAAAACCCAGCTCAAAACTTCTCTTTTAATAATACTTTATTCTCCATTTATTTAGTTTTCTTAAAGATTTGTTTTGTGGCGCTCATGTAGTTGTTGAGAAAGATATTATTATTATTATTATCATTACAATTATTATTACCACCACCACCACAAAAGTTTATTTTGTTTGTATCTGTATATCACATGAAGAATTGACAAAAATATACTACACATAAGTATTTGTCTCATAATTCCACAGTCAATGGAGGTGGAAATTCATATACCAATTCAGTGATTTACATGAAGGCAACAAAGTGTATTCTCTTTGTAGAGGCAAAAATTTGAAGGCTAAAATGTGCGATAAAGGTTCAATAATGTTTAAATCTGGTAATTGGGGAGGCCATGGAAGGCGTTCGAGAAGTCTGAGACCACATTGAAAAATCTAGGATTTTTTTCATTGCCACCGTATGGCACTCTAAAACGCTTTGCCGAAACTGGATCAGTCGTATCCAAAGCACGATCAGAGAGACCAAAAGTGAGCACACCATCAGAAGAGCAATACATAAAGCTTTGTTCACTGAGAGAGAACAGCAACTTCATCAC
>JAOUQW010000004.1:12271943-12283422 GCA_028565825.1 Olivaichthys viedmensis
ACACAAACCTCATAGAAGATCAAATTTGTAACTCTGCATTCAACACCATTCCAAATGCACTGCAGGGACACTGCAGTGAAATGCATGTTCATCAAAATGTTTGCATGAAAATGATAATGAACTTTTAATTAATTATAATTTATTTTACGAGTACATCTGGGTAAGTCAAGGTGATTGTGGGTCATAATATGCATGGGTATCCCTATGGAGACCAATAAGCTTGGTATAATTTTATATATTTGTCATTGCAACACTCTTTCAGATTTTGTAACATAGTTACATGAACCAAGACATAAAATCCACACCTAACAAGCAGTCACATTATTTATAGTTCTCCTTTATCTCTGATGATAAAGCAGATCAGAGTCTTATTAAAAGAGAAAGGACATTTGGTGCCTTGGCTAAAATGATGACATGAAACACTTCAGTGAGTTGTAGCATGGATTTGGGGCATGGCAGTGCAGGAAAAAGGTTCTAAATGATTATGAATAAACCTGGCCCCACCCATCTCCATTAGTCCCCCTGATACAAGCCCAGCCCAGGACGAAATACGAGGGAAGAGTGAGCCATTCCACCAAAGAGCAGACAGCAAGGCAAAGAGAAAGACCGTGGACACCCAGCTACGGCTTAACAGCCTCGTTCAGTCACACAGACGTGCTCTCACTGCTCGTTCTCTCTCTGTCTCTCTCTCTCCTGCTCCACTCTCACTCCCTCTCTTTGACACACACACACACACACACACACACACACACACACACACACACACATAGACACACAATTTGCTCAGCTCATTCACAGACACGGGTTAGGCGGCCTCACGTTTCACCTTGCTCTGCCCCTGGCTGAGAGGAGAGGGAGCCTCTGCAAGGTGCAGCCATCACACAGTTGTTCCACAGCCGGGTAAAGTTAAGTCAAGAGACCTGAGAGCTCCAGGGAAACGTGAGAAGAGCTGGAACCTTCTTTGGAGATGGAATTACAAAGCGCTGCATCACCTCTGTAGTGAAGGAGCAGGACAACCAGGCACATCGACTCAAGAAATCCTTGTACCTCAAACTCTTGACTCGCATCCATTCGAAGTGGAAGTTTTGCCATGCTCTTTTCGAATGGTTCCTGGTGAAAGCAGCTGCTGCTCGCAGGGACCGTATACAGTGGGGTGGCGAATGGGAAGCAACATCATGCCAGCTGTTTGTGCAAGGTGCACCTCGGGAGTGTGACCCACCATGTGCAAATGGACAGCGGCCGCTGCTGCTCACTGCGCCGACCTCACCTCTATCAGCCCGGCCCATCTCAGGCTACCCTTTCTGCCCTGCGCCCTCCCTGTCCGACTGGCATGCCTCTCCTTCCTCTTTTTGGCCAGTGCGTCTCTTGCAGGATGCCCGGCCGGACTGGGTCATGACCCATTGCATGTGCTAGCGCGGAGCACGAACTGCTCATGGACTCTGGAACGCCACACACGCAGCTACAACCACCTGGAGGGCGACGTGCGTCTACGGCGCCTCTATTCCGCCAACAAGTTCTTCCTCTGCATCGACAAGACGGGCAAGGTGGACGGCACCCGGCGCAAAAACTATCCTGACAGTGAGTAAGCAGCAGATCTGTGTTCTTTCTTCTTTGTCTCTTAGAAAGGGTGTGGAGCTCATTATGTCGCACCCTTCATTTTTATTGCCATGCGTGTGCTGTTTTATCTCTTTGTCTTTTTATGGCTCTTTTATCACTCTGGATTCTTCTGCCTTTGCTCGGGCCATCAGATCTTACCTTTATTTGGTGTCCTGATCTTGTGGGGGAAAGCATTGCTAGATAGGCTCTGGAATACCAATGGGAAAGTCGTGGCCATGTTTACAATGGAGCAGACCCAAGGAAAGACATCATGTGTTGGCTGGCCATGAAAACAAGAGCAGTGAGTGAGGGTACTGCTTTTTAGGAAATGGACAAACTTACCAAAAGTTATCTGCAAAACATTCTTGCAATATTCTCTTCACTTTATAATAATAATGATGATATAGTATGGCATTAAATAGTATAGCGTGGTATGTTTGCATTACCATTTCACCCGAATATTTCAGAGTACACCTGTATTTTACACTTGTATTTTAGTATCATCCAGCAGACATTTAGGAAGTTCAGAATTATTCAGTCATAACCTGGATTTGCATGGTGACCTCACACTCCTGCTGGGAAACATCTTGAAATCGCAGGTGCATCAGCTTGTTCATTTTGCACAACATCCATTGGGATAAATTACCCACATGGTCCTGTTGTCATTGGGCTTGGATGCTTCTAACAAAACATAGACACACATGACCTACCACCATTATTTCTTAGCAACTAGCGATTTATAACATGAGATCGATCCCATGTCAAGAGGTCAGTGGTGGCTAACTGTTAGTCTGCCTTTGGCGGGGGGTTTTAACAGCCATGAGACTGACACATTGTAGTGGTTTGGGGCTTGACCTTGACTTAACCAAGGTTTTACTCTGTGTGTTTACATGTGTTGCTCAGTACCCTTTTTGCAAACAGTGTGAATCATCTCTTCCAGACCAGTCGCTCCAGCTAGGAGCACAGCTTTAGTCTGTTGGTGTGCAGCTGTCCAGATTAAATAGAATTACATGGAATTGCATGTGAATATCATTGCATGCTACTATGTATAGAACAATGAGAAACTTAAATGACAAGTGACAGGCGATATATTAGGTAAAAGTTAGGTGAAAGTTGGATGACTGCTTCCTATTGCAGGTTCAGGTTCAGAGAAACCATGTGGATATACATGTGACATTTGTTTTATTGGAAACATTTAGAAATTGAGTGAATATTATAAAATGTTATTAATTCTAATTACTGTTATTGCACACATTGAATCTTGTAGGTTTTGGAAGCTACAACAGACCACATACATCTGGTCATTTTTGCAGCCAGTGTTGTGTTGTAATAGACTCTGGGAGTGTCTTTGGCCAACGATTGCTCTCCATAACTGTGGATTTTGTCAGTTTCTAGTTTCCAGGACTCTGTCAGGTCTGCTTAGATTCTGCGCCTGGGCTGGGTGAGGTGAAATAGTGCAGCCCTCCAATGCAATTTGTTCGTGCATTTACAAACCATCCTCTCATTTCCTGCTCCTAAATTTTAAGAGTGCCCCTTGAGTAGCAAGGGTTTCCTTTGCCATGGTATAATGTGTCTTGAGTAGTTCCTGTATTGTCCTTGTTGGTGTAAGTAAAAAAAACACCTTGGAATACTCCCTGGCATAACGTTTCATTGACAGTTTAACTGAGAATGCAAGGCAAGGCCTCAAAGCTGGCACAATAATGTTTTCTTTAAAACGTCTTGCATAATGCATCATAATACCTTCATGCAACATACTTGAATGAGCCATTGGGTAAGTGTATCTCCTGCACACTTCATATATTCTTTCTTACATATACACTAAATGTAGTGCACTCTCATGTGTTGTCTTCATGGACAGAACATGGTGCTGGTAAAGGTATCATCCACCTTGTCCCCGGCGTAGCCCCCGTGGTCTGTCAACACGCCGGCGTAGCCCAAACAGGGGACGCTCGTGCCCAGCCCTGCCCCCGCTCACTTTTTCCAGCCCCCGCTCCCGGCTGCTCAGGTGCAAAAACAGTTGGAATTAGTCAACGGGCCCTCGGCTAATTGAGGTTGGAAAATATTGTATCAATCCCAGCGGAGTGGAACAGCTGAGGTGAAGACGCAGAGCCACGAATTCAAAAAACAGGAACGGACAGAGAGAGAGAGAGACAGAGGAACGCAGGTTGAAAGTGAAGAGAAGTTGGAATAAAAGAAGAGGTGGGAGAGAGGTTTTTGTGGGAATAATAGTAAGCCAGAGCAGCTTTTGTGTCAGTAAAAAATTTTGGTGAATGGAACAGTACATGTCTCGACTACCGCTGGTGTTCTGAGCTGAATTAAAACCTGGCCATGAGTTGAAGCAAAAGCATTTTTTCAGATGTTCTGGTTTTAGTACTTGTTTGATAGTATGCCTATTTTAGGAAAGCTCAAATTTAGCCTGAATAAAAGAAAGAACACTGACTCTGGCAATCAAATCATTTACACAACCGAATTCTATGCAGTGCTTTTGAACACCTTGTGCCGGCTCTAATTCCTGAATTTTGTGTTGCGCCAAATTGCCTTCGGTGCTTTGAAGTTTTGAAATTCAAATTAGTTCAATAATGAACGATCACGATAAGGCACTTATTGCCGTACAAGGCTGATGGACAATCTGTGCAAAGCAGAGAAGCCTTTTAGCATGTCATAACATGGTTATTGGAAGAACTCTAGCTCTGTACAGAACATAAAATCTAGCAAGGGTGAATTATGGTTTAAGAGGTTTTTCACTAAACATGAATGTATAAAAAAGGATTTTAAAGGGACTGTACAGAAAGTTAAACATAGATCACACGCTCTCTCATGTCAAAGGTCAAGGGTTCAAACAGCTAAGAAGCATTACCTTCATTTAATCGTTTGTCATGTTACAGGTGGCATAGTTCCTTTGAGGACAAAAACAGTACCTTAACCACCAATGTATCTGCCCATTCTCCAACAGCAGTCCAGTTGGAAGATTTTGCTTAGCCAAAGTTGTTTTCCTTTTCATTATTCATGTCACAGGTACTTATAAAATATTGGTGGCAAGCAGGGCCAGCTTGCAAGATTATTTTTTTCCCTCTTAAATGGGACTTTAAAAGGACACACTGTTGAAGTCTTGGGTGTGTGTGGCTAAAGACATCAAATGTTTGATTTGAGTCCAGGTGGTGACACTGCACTCGGCCCTATGGAAATAAAGTCATGCGACAGGCATAATCAGAGAAGTCACTTGTGTTAAAATATGCCCTTTTTGCTGTTTGCCAGGCCCTTCCCTCCCTGTCCCTCTCTCTCTCCCTCTCTCCCCTCTGTTTCAGCTGTATTTCCAGGGGCTTGTGTCATGTTTACTAAATTTCCCGTCGCAGTTCTGCATCTCGCTTTACATGCTGCCCTTTTCCTTTGCTGTGATTTCATAGGCGTGTTGCACTTGGCCCCGAGTCACAGGAAGAAAATCATCCACCCGTTCTGAATATATTGTGGAATTATTTAAAACATATTTCAAGAAGTGAGACTGTCAGTCTACTGAGGCGCAGACAAGCCACAGAAGGGAGATTGTGCTCTGCTAATGCTGGCGCATAAGACCTCTAGCAGCCAGCAGAGGTGAAAATGAATGCATATAGAAGTTATATTCATTATTTGGCTCTTGTGTGTCAAATGAATCCTGTTTTCTGAAAGAATGTGTTTTAACAGGCATTAAATTGCTCGCAGGCCCCATGTGTCCAATAACAAAGTGTGTCTCAGATCTACAGACACGTGAATTCAACATAGAAATGACAGTAATTACTTCACTAGTAATTTAGTGTTCAAATACCATATTTTGATTAATGAGAGTAAGACTACACACAGCCATATGCGAAGATTTGATACAACCTTCCATTCATTCAATCAGAAAAGTTGATATTGGTATTGTAACTTCATACTGCCCTATAGTAGCCCAACATTGTTTGTTGACATATTGGTTTTGGAAAACCTCTGCTTTCATACAGTATTTTATA
Source organism: Olivaichthys viedmensis (assembly GCA_028565825.1). Lineage (NCBI taxonomy): Eukaryota > Metazoa > Chordata > Actinopteri > Siluriformes > Diplomystidae > Olivaichthys > Olivaichthys viedmensis. The sequence goes on from JAOUQW010000004.1 coordinate 12,277,523, forward strand.
CTGCCAAGTGCCTGAGAAAAATATGGACCCCTGTCATGACCTCTAAGCAAAATCTTCATTTTGTAAAGCATGTATTGCCATCTGTGCCACTCAAATTATTTTTTTAACAAGCTATTCTGTCTAATGTCTGGAGCTTTTCCCAACAAAGATGAGCCCGGACATGATATTTTTCCCTCCCTAAAACAAATACGGCGGGCATTAAAAGAGAAACTGTCTAGTTCTGTAAATATTGCGGGGCCTGAGAGTGTATTGGAGATCCTGGTGAGGTTTAAGGGAACATGCATGCCAGGTGATTCCAGACGCTTCTATAAAGTCCTGGACTGTTGCTTACTTTAAGCCCAAAGAGAGGGAGAAAATTGAATGCTTTCAAACAGGGACATGGGGGCTGACTATAGTGGGAAAATGCAGAAAGTCCATCTAGAGGCAAGGGAGAAACATGAAACACACACACACACCCTGGGAATGGTGGAGGAAAAGTGTGGCAATAATATTTTAATTAGTATAACCTCTGCCATCCAAGAACCAGGTTTGATTCCATGAATAGACACAAAAAGTGTCGCAATTAGCAGCTCCACTCGAGGGCCAGTCTGACTTTGGCTCCACACTCAGTTTTACTGGGTTCATCAGTAGGTTTATTGAGTCTGACTTTGGCTCCAGAAGGCTTTTTTTTCTGCTTGACATCCTGAGTACTTAAATCACATGATTAATACGCAGAGCTTTCTTTACCAGTAATCACTTCCCCTCCCGATTTATCACGTACAATATCAAGGGTTTACACATATTGTCAACCAAAGGTTTGTGAAGAAAATCTGAAAATTTGACATAGAAACAGATGAGGCAAGCCTAGCTTAGCTGTAGACAAAGACATAAACTTATATATTTTAATCAGCTACAAAAAACATACACCTACTGGCTATAAGCTAGGTGATGTTAGCTAGAAACTGAAACATGGAAACATGGCTAGCGTTACCTTTTGCTAGCTACTTAGCTCATACAGTGTGCATAATAGCCTTTGAAACTCTTATAATAGAATAGAATGCTCCTTTATTGTCACATATACAAGTACAGTACAGTGATTCTGTGACAATTGATACTTCGCATATCCCAGCATGTTGGTAAGCTGGGGTCAGCCATGATACAGCGCCCCTGGAGCAGGGAGGGTTAAGGGCCTTGCTCAAGGGCTCAACAGTGGCAACTTGGCGGTGCTGAGGCTTGAACCCACAACCGTCTGATCAGTAGCCCAGTGCCCTAACCACTGAGCCCTGTTAGATATTTTGTTAGATATTATGCAATATTTTCTGATACTGCTGGTTTTTCCTGCTTGGAGACTCGAAACGTAAAAATTCCTCATCCTGTTGCAGTGAAAGAAACTGTTGTTTATAACAAGACCTTCTAAACACAACGTTTAAATCTTCTACCTCATTACTGCTCAGTGATTTGGAATCTTCAGTTAAACTGTAGGCTGTTGTTTTATTGGCCTCACTAACTTAAATCAGCTAATGTTAGCGAGCTATGTCACATATCTCGCATAATATTAAGGCTAACATGACTTTAGCTTGTTGACCTGTTAACTTACAGAATAAATAACACATAATACATTTATAGCGTTACCACAAAGAGTGAAAAACGCACACGTGTGTGTATTTATCATAAACCTCGCAGCGCTGTGTAATCGTACACTCTCACTTCCTGTTGGACATGATGCTGCCTGTAATTAGCGCTCGGGCTAAAGCTAATCCACACCGGTTACTGGATTACTTAACACAGCTGCTCCGAGTTACAGACAGAGACAGACAGCACTGAGAGACAGACAGCACTGAGAGACAGACAGACAGAGAGACATCCCAGCTCTAAAATTGGAAATAAATTTGAGACGTCCAAACGTTTGCAAACTCACAATAATAAGTGTACAACATAATACAATTAATATACAGTTTATAAAATGCGTAATGTGTGTAAATGTGTAAAAACTGGAAGAAATCCAGAAAATAAAGGAGTAAAACAAGGCTGTAGTTTAGGTCCAATATTATTTTAGATAATATGAACGAATAACAGGAAGTGAGTGTCTGACAGACAGACAGGTAAAACAGTGAGGGTATCAGTAGATTGATTATTAATCATTATTATTGATCATTTCTACATATGTTCACTGACACCCTCCTCTCAGTGTAATAAACTGTTTATCAAAGAGAGAGCATTATCCACACCTCCGTTATATCACAGCATCTACACACAAGACGGCACTGAGAGACAGACAGCACTGAGAGAGCACTGAGAGACAGACAGCACTGAGAGAGCACTGAGAAACAAACTGCAATGAGAGACAGGCAGCACTGTCTCTCATTGTTGTCTGTCTCTCAGTGCTGTCTATCTCTCAGTGCTGTCTGTCTCTCGAGTTTGCTCCATTGAATACAGTGACTTTATATCAATGTTTACTATCTTATTTAAATAATAAAAACAGTAAACTAAATTAAAGACTTTGTGAAAACCCACAAAGTAAATATTCATCTTTAATTTATTTATTTGGTGTTAAATTTCTGCTGATTAGAGAATATAGAGATTTTTATCTGGTCTGATGATATGACTTCATCAGAAGTCCATACATGCAGAACTTATCAACATGCTGGGATATGCGAAGAATCAAATTTCACTGTACTGTACTGTACTTGTATATGTATATGTGACAATAAAGAAGCATTATTATTATTATTATTATTATTTTGAGTCTTGGTTCTTCTCAAGGGTCCTTCCTAAAGCTGGGTGTACTCTATACTGTATATATTTAACCCTGATTTTATTAACTTTTTCTGTCAAATTTTCAGAATCGGAGGCAAATGTTAAGGTCGGAGCTTGATCGGAATCGAGTGTCACCACAGATGATCTTACCGAACCGGCTGATCTCATTCCAGAATGATCAGAGGGCTCACCATATATTTAAACATGTATGATTTTTATTACTAAAAATGAACACTTGTCTTGTAGTGTGAGACAATCAGTGATTGGATTGGACGACTGATACAGGAAACAGCCCATGACAGAGCTAAGAGAAAAAGAATAAAGAAATATGGGAAAGAGGCGTATATGCACTACATGTGAGCAGAGATGGAGGACGAGTTTGTTGAACTCTGGCAAACGTAAGCAGCTTCATAATGCATCCTGTAAAATGATTAAAGGAAGATTACGCTTTTTTTCTGTGCATATAAAGGCACAAGTAAGTCCAGAAAGATGCAATATGTCCAGCTCCATCTTTCTTTGTGTGGCGTGATTACGGAATTGCACTGGCTCCCTCCAAATTTGGAATTTTGAGTGTTTTTATTCCGTTGCCTATGCATTTGCCTTTGCCTGATCATCTACTGTGTGTGCACTTAAGACAAAAAGACAAGACATTCTGATGTTATTCTAAAGTCTGAGCTGATATTAACTATGAGATGCTCTCCATTTTTTTTAAACTGTTACAATTTTATAAGTCATGTAGCTTCATGCTTAATGCCCAGCTTAATGTTCCTATGGAGTTTTCCTGGCCACTCTGCTTGATATTTAGGAGTCTGGAGCTGGACTTCTGTAAAGCTGCTTTGTGACAACAACTGTTGTGAAAAGCGCTATATAAATAAACTGAAATTGACTCTAAAAAGCGCACTTGGCTCTCCAGCTTTGGCCACACACACCGTAGTGGCTTCTGTCGTCATCCATTTAATAACCTGCCATCTATCAATGAAACCCTGAGGGTTCTCATTCAATTCAGCCACCAATGATGATGGATAAATAAAAATAAAAAACATTCCGACAAATATGATTTCACCTCGGCCTTCTGATGCTCAGATCCGATCAGAGGCCAGCTTCCATTAGCCGAGAAATGACATCACCCACTTGAATCGGTGTGCTCAGGCAGTGCGCGGTCGTTCTGATGGCCATAAAGAGATCTTTGCCTCTTTTCCTTCCGGAGATAACAGGATTACCCTCCCTGCGTCCTTTCTGACCTTTCCGACTCTGCCTGGGTCTATAGCGACCGGCAGCTCGGCAGCGATATAAAGAGGAAAATGACTTTTAATTTCGACAACAAATGTTTTACTTTCTCTTGGCTTATAGGAGAGTCTGGAGGACTTATAATGTGCCTAAAACAAAATAATCTGATTTGTTTGGAATCGGTGTGTTCTGAAGGACCATATCAGAGGAATAAGTGTGTCACTGTTTCACAACCGCGATTAGCAAAAACCTAGAATCATTGAGTGCTAGGCTGAGGTCGGAGCTCAACACTGATTCGAGAATGATCTCAGCACAAATAAAGTATACTCTATGTAAGGGGTGTTTTTTTCTGAGTACTTATTTATTTATTTATTTACTGGTTCATTGTTAGAGCTTGGGATGCCTGTTTAAACCCGACAGGACCCAACTATTCATGTCAGGTTTGGACACCATTTCTTAAAATAGCTGGGTTCAAATTTCCCATTCTGGTTTCTCATAACCTAGTTTCCCCCACTTTGTTAGGTTGTGTAAGACTGAAAACTTTTGGGATGTTGTTCAAAGGTATTTGTTGCTAGATAACTTTGTTAAAGTGGAATTTAAACTCAATTTTGGATGACCTTGTAGGTGAATTTGATTGCTAATAATTTGGAGTTTTACCAATGATCTGGTAATGGCTAATGGCTGTCATCGCAACAAGGTAGCAGGTTATTAGGCTTTTTTTTTGGGTCTCTGTTTGCCGATACTCGGGTTTGAGTTGGGTTTTGGCAGAATTTTGTTGGTCTACAGTTGGGTTCGGATTTAAAACTTGGTGCTGTGGTGTCGGGTCAAGCTTGGACAGAATTTTCTCAGTCTATGGCCTGGTCGTGTTCAAAATTTTAGGCATGACTAAGTCCTATTATGAATGTGACTATGTAGACATGGAGATCTGATCGGTAATCAGCAGCCTTACTCTGAGATTTTTTATAAATATGGGCTTATCTCTTTACTTATGATGAAAAATGGTGAAAGCTCACTACAAATCAGGCAATAAATGTTAGCCTACTGTTATGCACATGGTAGCCTGGAGTCTGAAGACTCTCCACATAGTTAGAATATATGTAAGATGTGTTTTTATAGGCCATGTGGTATATTTTAACTTTATCATTTTAACTTACATTATTTAGACTCTGTATGACTCTCATTCTTTTTACCTATTACAGGAAAACCTGCAGAATTGATCTAACTTCATCGCACAAGCCTATGGATGACTCCCAATTGACTACACTGGGGTTAAATTAACAGATCATACACTTACACCTGCATTATATATCCAAAAAAAGAGCCATTTTGAGATTCAGTCTATGGCTTGAAGATCCTGTTCAAATAAGAATCTAATTGGTCACGGGTGGCTGGATGCTAGAAATTCAATTCAATTGTATTTGTATAGCCCTTTTAACAACAGACAGTGTCACAAAGCAGCTTTTCAGAAATACGAGTGTTGAAGTAGAATGAGAAAACCAGAGGCGACAGAAGCAAGGAAAAACTCCCTGATGCGACACAAGAAAGAGACCTTGAGAAGAACCAGACTCAAAAGGGAACCCCATCCTCTTTTGGGTAACACTGGATAGTGGGATTTTGATTGGATGAACGCCTGTCCATCATACCCAGTGCATCTCTTAAACAGTAGGCTAATAGTACTGATTTGAAATCAACTCTGAGAAGTTTGATAAATATGAGATTTCTTTGCTTTTGATGAAAAATGATGAGTGGTCACCACACATCAGACAATAAAGGTAGGCTACTATTATACATATGGCTGCTTGGAGACTCTGCATGGGTAAAACATACAGTGGGGTCCAAAAGTCTGAGAGCACGTTGAAAATCCACTGTGGTATCAATCTCTCTTCTGTTCGTCTCCTTACATAAACCCTTCTGTTACTGCCATAAATCTTAAACTT
>JAOUQW010000004.1:12283522-12295909 GCA_028565825.1 Olivaichthys viedmensis
GGGTCAGCCATGATACAGCGCCCCTGGAGCAGGGAGGGTTAAGGGCCTTGCTCAAGGGCTCAACAGTGGCAGCTTGGCAGAGCTGAGGCTTGAACCCACAACCTTCTGATCAGTAGCCCAGTGCTCTAACCACTGAAGCTACACTCAGGCATTGTGCTTCAGTGCAGACTTCTATGTGCTCATACATCATAACCTTTAGTGCACTTTGCATGTGACATTTACTTTACCTTACCTGAGGATGAATCCAAACAATGAGCACAACTAGACTACCGTTCACTCAATAACACAGCTAGCTAGCTAACTAGCAAGTTAGCCTTAGTGGATGGCTAGTTACTAGCTAGGAAATTAGCTGCTAAATAAACTAGCTAAATAAGCTGAGAAATTAGCTAGTTAGTTAAGATTAACCACACGGCGTCTAGCAATTTACGAACACAAATCCGAACAGAAACATGACTGTTAGCTACAAGAAACGCAATTCACTTACATTTGTGAACATACGTCTGGGTCAGAGTGACAGTTTGGTCCACCATGTTTATAAAAATTTTATAGAACTATAGAATTGTGATGTTGTCTACATCGAGACGGATACCTGCAATGCTGCGCTCAATATTGAAAATAAAGTACCTCAGAGGGCAGCTGCCTTCCAAATGGGACAGCCATTATCCTGGCAGTGTGCAAAAATGCTGCCTAATTAGGTAGCTTCCTTCTGATCTGAACACAATGTATATTTGCAATATATTTGCATTTTTAATTCGTCCTGGACCTTGCTCCACTGTCCTTCCCTTCTCGCAGCTCTGGAGAAATGTTACAGTCAAACAGACATTGCTCCACTCCACCAACAATGCTCTCCACCAGCCAAGTGGTCATGTTTAATGAGAATTGACCCAAGACCAATTTTCTTTCCCCTCAATGAAAAGTCATTAGCACTGTTATTGTAACGTTTTATGCAGGATGTAAAACAACTATTAATTAGATCAGTTGGGAATCTACAGCTAGGCTTACTCATGCCGCACCATATGCTGACTAACATCTGCCAAAGGAAACAGTCATTCTCTCTGGCTTCTGAGGCTAAATGAGCGAGGGCAGACAGGCGCTGACAGTCTCAGCCTCACTGTGTCAAGACTGAGGTACTGGCAGCATCTCTTTAGAGCACTCTGTGGGAATTTTAGGAGCTCTGAATTGACCTTTTGATTAAGACGTGTATTAACCCAGACAGTACAGTATTTTTTGGAAGCTGATTTTTCAGGACTACTGGGGATTCCCCTGTATTTGCTTATGAGATTTTTGAGTTGCAGGTTCTCAAACCTACTGAACAAACTGAGCCTTACTGAGAATATTGTGTCCTGCTGGAACCGGTGATTTAATGTAAGCTTCCAGGAGAAGAGTGCTGAAAGTGCAGAGGCTTATTACTTTCATTAATCTTGGGTGTAACATGCATGAAATGATAAGCATGAGGCATGGTCGTCACACTTTGCAAGTTTCCCTCCATATAGGAAGTAAAGCATTTCAGTGGTTGAGAGGCTTAACCCAGGCTTGGTAACTCATGCCCTGTTTGATCGTGCTGATGCATCAGTAATTGAGGAACAAAATGGCCCCATTGAAACCAAGCCACCGTTTCATTGCGGACTGTGAACAAATATGGCATTACAGATCTCAGAAGGCCAAATGATAATAAGAATGTGGCACACCCACAATTCAGGCGTTCACACTTCAGCCAGGATTACACAGCAATGCAGCTGATTGAGCTGTAAAAGGGCACAAGAGGCAGCTATAAAAAATAAAGGGTTGAGTCACAGCAGACAAATTCAAGCCGTCTGTGTACCATTCTGCTGGAGCTGATAGAGGAAAAATATATCCTAAGCCATATTTTGCCAAAGAAATAGAGACTTTATGGCCCAAATATGAACTGAGTGATAAGTATATCAAAGCAGATGTGGGATTTAATGTGTCCAAGAACGTCTTGTTTACCCTTGCAATTCAGTAAAGATCTTTGCCCAGCTGTCTTACCCACTTATCCATATTCATAAATAGTGTGTGGTGGAGAGGTTATAAAATGTTCCAGAATATGCAATATAACTTCTTCATAGTTTCATCAGCAGCTTGTCGGCACAGAAAAAAGATGCACGAGACAATCTGCGACCTGTATTTGGACTAATCACAAAATTTATCTTGTATTGTCAACAATGAGAATTATGTACCTAATCATGTATGAACAAAGCAGTGACACTAGCTTTATATTAATATTAACTTGGCCCCTAGAGGCCAGTTTTACATACAGCAGTAACCAAGGCCTTATTACCAAAGCTGTTACCTGATCGCCAACCAGACAATGTGTGGAAAACACAGAGCTTGTCTTGGAGTTGTCTATTGGGTTGCTAGGGCAGTGCCTGACAGAGACTTCAATAAAACAGTAATTGATTCTCAGAACTACCAACTTATCAGTAATGGGAATTGTTCAGTAAATGGTACTTGATACTTTGATACTTGATACAATGACATGATACCTTGCTACTAATGAAAAAGGGTTGTCATCCCATGTAGAAAAAAGGTATGTGTCAGTTCTGTATAATTTATCGCATTTGCTTGCAATTTTGAAGTGATTTGAATTTTAATTTCCCCAAATATTTGGTATTAAGAGTTAGCGACCTACTTCCTGCCCGCACTTCAAGAGCTCTTTCCTGTGTAGCGAACAACCTGAACAGGCGTCCATACTAAGGATGTGTGTTATCTGTCACTCTTTTTTTTTTTTTTTTAACCTAACCTCTGTCTACCACATCTGTAGCATATATATGTGATAAGCGTATTATTCAAATACCATTGACGAAAGAATTCATGAAAGCATTCTACAAAAATATATTTCACATAAATATTTATAGACTGCCACAATTTCCCTTACACTTCCATTATGAGTGAGTTTCGAGTAAACTGGTTTTCTGTTTTTTTTCTCAGTGCAAGCAGATGTGTCAAAATTTTTGTCTGTGCTAATCGCACATGCTATGGATGCAGTAGATAGAGATTAGGTTCAAAACAACACTGGAGTATTCCTTTAAAATAACTCCTAATAGAACAAAACAGAACAGACAACCTGAGAGCTGTTCCCTTCTTTTTGTGGACTAACTCTTCCTTTCTAAAATCTAATTAGGTCTAGGCCAACCTTGCGGCTGGGCTACATACAGAATCTTGCTTACACATGAGAGTACCTTTCTGACTTTGATGGCAGATTTGGCAACCCCAATTCCCAATCTTAGCCAAAATGAACAGGTTTCTCCTTCTGACTTTTCATTGCCTACAGCAATGAAATGGTGATGCAGTAGAGGACCACAGTTTAAAAAGTCCAGAGTCTGCAGTCGTCTGTAGCAGGATTTTTCCCCAAAAAAACCCTTGTTTGACTCCACTGGATGGTTAAGCAGGTCTCAGGCACCCCCTGTGGAGGATAGGGTTAAGGTCAAGGCCTCTGCCACTGCCGGAGCCCTTTGACGGGTCTGAAAGGCAACTGATGGTACTGTTGTGTCATCTGTCACCTCCCTGTCTAGTTTGTCTCATTTCAATAGAGGCTGTCCTGTGTCTGATCAGCCGAGTGGAACGTCCTGGACCTTGCTCCACTGCCCTTCCCTTCTCGCAGCTCTGGAGCCATTTTAAGCTTTTTAAGTTATGGGATAATAAGGGGAGTAAGAGTGATGTAATCTATTTGCATGCAAATGTATGATAATCGGGTTTGCAGCTTCAAACATGACCAGTTTCAAATTAGCATGTCATGCTTTTCCATGTGGGCCGTGCAAAGATGACAAAGGAGCAACAATATGGTCCCTAAATCTGTTTCTGGGCAGTAAGATTGCATTTGAACAGGCAAAGCAGCTGCAGAACCAAATTGGTGCAATTAAGTGCTCTTCAGCAATGAGCTCAGCTTTACTCAGGGCCTTTTGAAAGCTGCTGGAAACAAGCAAATCTCATCAAATCTGTCCGTAATTGTCAGCGCGGGCCTTTTGATGTAGGCTCACTCTCTCCTTAATTAAAGAAAAGCTCCTTCTTGGGCCTGATTTCCGCGTCCATTCAGTACCACACAGGAGCAGGCAAACTAGACTACAGCTTCCTTAACCTCTTTCACCTCCTTGGCCCCTCACGGGAGAACCTACTCTAGACCTCCAGTACACCAAAGAACGGGGTGGGAAGGTGCGTGATTATTGGTCATTTGTTTTATGACGAAATTTGCAGTGATGGATGGTTCAGCTCAGCTTATGAGGGCATTCCACTAGGCTACATCTGCTAGAGAGGCATTTCAGAACACTTGCACCTTTAAATCTTGAATGTGCCAAAAGCTTGAGCAAGATTACACCCATTTTTTATGGATGCAGAGAACTCTCCACCCTACTTAGGGTTACATATCAGCATTCATCCAGAGTAACCTCAGCCATCCTGAACCCTTATGAGTCACTTTTCACAACACTGATAAGATTACCGCCCTCGTAATCAGTTTACGCACGGTACAGATCAGATTCCCTTAAGATCAACTACAGAGGTTTACTAGTCCCTGTCTTTAATCTGTAGTTCAGGAAGTCCCTGGATGAGTGCAGACTGATTGTGTCTACTAAGAGTGTATAAATCCGACAGACTGTGAGCTTGTCTGAGGGAGTGATGGTATCGTTCGGCCTCTGACCCCGGGAACCACTAACTCTGGAAGTGGCCTATTTATCTGGCTCAGTAATTGACTAATGAAAGACTTCCTCTGCTCTGTGAGAGGGGGTTCGAGTGTAAGCTGTGTTTTTCGGAAGGACTGCATGTACAGAAGGAAGCTTTGCTGAGATGCTTGTTGTTCTTTTATTATATATGGATAGTTGTATCTTGCATTTACGAGTGTTAATCCTGAACACGCTTTTTACACACTAGAATTACCTCACCAAAATAAGTGAAAGTTTGCCTCTGTTCCATAGATAATAGGAATTTTTTGGTTATAGCAACATAACTGGGCATATGACAGAGAAGTGTCTAGACAAGGCAGGGAAAAAGACAGAAAGAGTGAGAGATGAAGGCAAGGGGGCCCTTGGCCTTGGGTGGGTCTGTTTCTTTGTCCTCATCTGACCCTTGCTTTCCCTCCTGGCCTCTGTGCCGCTCACCTGGCTCATCTGTGTGTGCGTATGTGTACGTATATGTGTGTGCAGGGGGTAACGGGATACCTGTCACTGCCACTAATGGCCTTTGAAGGACCTGGCTAATCCCCAGAGCCTGCATTCAACGAGGCATAAAGGGGGAACGGGGCCGAAGGCAGGCCCCTGAAACCGTACAAGCACCGGATTGTGTGAGCAGGAACATCACCCAAGTGTGCAGCAGTGTGAGAAAAGACTTTCGTTTGGGCACAAAGGGTCCCGCTGCTACCGGTGCCAGGTCACACTGCCCTAATTACTCGCCTAATTTATAAAAAAACATCATTTGAAATGTTTCGTTTTATAAGAAAAATTGATGACATCTATAAATCAATCGCTGGATAGCAGCATAAAACGTGATTGCTAACTTGCTGGAGTACGTAATAAGTTCAGGTAAGGAACGCAGTGATAGACATGGAGATGGAAAAATCGACAGTGTCAGCGCAAAATGCGGTTTCCAAGCCGGAACTCCTTGGTGCATTGAATATTGCTTTCCTTTTACTGTCAGGACAGCTTGAGTGAATGTGACATATGTTTTAATATATTGTAACATGATGAAGGACAAGAAAAGAAATAGAAACTGAGTCTCAGACAGGTGTTTCATATTATAGCCCGAGCACGTTTATTAGGTAGGACAGAATGGTTGGCAAAGCTGTTAACCTTTACTGAGTGTGACATTGTCAAAAAGTTTGGTTCTTTTTTTAAAAGTAATGATCAAATCACCCATATAACGTAAGCTGTAAATTCCCCACCATTAAACTGAGATCACTGATTACATTCTACCACTGGACTGGACGTTTTGCACAAAATCTACATTATAATGTCTGACATTGTACATCATTCTCTATCAAGCAGTACTCTTCTGAACTTTGTTAAAATTGCATAATCTCCTTATGATGTCCTTGGTAAATATTATTAAGCTTAAATTTAAATATAATTTAGCACACAAGTGCAGTATATTTACTCCATTACCAAGCATCCAAAGTGCTGTATTGCATCCATAAGAGGAGTGTGAAAATGTAGTAGTATGTGTGTGATAAGGCGTGAGTGAGTTTCGCTCATCTGTAAGCCTTTTGTGCAGGCGAATAGGCTTACAGAGGCATGGTGTTATCAGTGTCAGCACTGTCCATGTCCCCGCAGAGACGGCAAGAATGTGGGACAGTGGGGAGAAATCAGGCCACACAATGAATGAACTCCTATCATTTCTTCCTACTTTTTGTCATTCTCTTATTCCTTTCCTTTCATGCCTGTGACAGAATCAGTGTGTTATTCTGTGATAGGATTTAAAAGGTCCACTATCAAGAAATGTTTCATGTCACAATTTGTCAAAACCTCCAACTGAGATGAAACAATAATTTATTAAAGAATGCATTATTTAAAACCCATGTTTTAGATGTTTAAAAAAAAAGAAAAGAAATTGAAATATATCTGAATGTTTGCACACCGTTTTCTTTATTTGTTTATACTCCATATATTTTATTGAATGGATGTTTGCTTCTATCACAATATTAATTGTTGTTGCCTCCTAAGGACTAACACCTGATGTTGACTCGGTGCTGGTGCACGACACAAATATGTTTTATCATTGCCACTGCTTTCAGTGAATGAGAACAAACTTTTTTGATATTACTGAAGAATGATATCTTGCTTGAGAAATAAAAACGAACATGTATGTAGTTTTAGAACCAATGAAATGAAACAATTCTTATACTTGTATAAGAAAAAATTACAGGACATTACAGTAGACTGTACACTTTTCGGAAAAAAGGTAAGATCAAGAACCGTTAAGGGGCTCTTTGGCTTGTTCCTCTGGGGGAAGCCTTAAAGATTTTATTTAGAACCCTACAACAGAGTGTTCCCTATCAGAGAGGGTTCAAAGTTCCAAGCAAAGAACCCATAACTATCCAAAGAACCCTTAAGGAACCTGTTTCTCTAAGAGTGTAACCCTGCAAGTTCTTCCATAGGTTTCCCTTAAATATCTTACGTTACCTTTCTACATCAGTCACAAACTTCCTTTCAGTTTTCCTTCCACTAACATTATTCTTGGTTGGCTTCTATAAACAGTACAAATTATACCATCATTCATTATGAGAAGTTGTGTTTATTAGTGCTTTGGGGTGTCATAAGCCTCGGATTAGACATGAGAATCATTGTAAGATGTGAAGAATTACCTCATTTGAAGAATCGAATTTGAGACCAAGCCAGGCAGCTGCAGTACAGTCAATACTGCGTTTACCTAAGCTAGAATGGTGAAGTGCATTATGAGGCCAGGGTAAAAAGGTCACAGTGAAAAATCAGTTATATCTTAACTTCTCAATCAAACTCTAGCCCAGAAAAAAAAAAATAGCGATGTATATGGGTGTGACTAGCTGTAAAGGAGCGCTGGCTCTGTGTGTGTGTGTGCGTGCGTGCGTGTGTGAGTGCGTGCGTGCGTGCGCGTGTGTGTTTAGTGAGACATGTCTCATAGCCTGTTGGGTGGGATAAATGAATCTCTCTCGGCTTCAGAGGCTTAATAGGTATGATGTCTGTCCAGAAATGCAAGCTTTTCCCCACAGCTGACCGTGTCTAACCTCTTTCTGGAAAACTCAGAGCTACTTACAAGAGCCCTTTTTAGGTGGTTGCACATTTTATAACTCAGTTCCATCAATTCCAGCATAAATGTGAGGGTCAGGGCTGTACATTAACTTTATGAGCCGATAGCACTGGTGCTGGAAAAGCTGCAAGTGTTGTTGCACAAATTAAAATACTGTACCACTGAGATAAGCCCATAATAATACTTCTAAAAAGTGTTAATCCCCATCCGGCATCATAATTGTAAATAAGCACAGAGACTGAATGTAAAAAGTTTAAATTTCAAGACAAATGATTAAGCTACTTTTCTTTTCTTTTCAGAAAATGTCTCACCTCCTGACACAACAAACAAAACATCAACTTTTAGTCGTGTGCATAAATTATTTAGGGTCAATCCCTTAGCGACTCAAGATTATATCTATAAGACTTGAGGCTAACATTAACACTAGTATTATTGTGGGCTTTTTATCTGATTTATGAGACTGAGAGGATTCTTGACTTACTGTTGTATACTTCGTCGTCTGTTCTTTCTTCTCGAGGCCTTTCGCCTCAACTTTCTAACACTTTATACCGTTACCGTTAGAAAAAAAGCTTAACCATTTTTGCTTTTCACGTGGTTATGCTTGATGAGGTTGGTGTGTGCAATATTGTTCGATATTGCACACACCAAGTAGTAAGAATAGTCCCCAAATTATAAAATTGACTAGAACTACTATGTGCACTAGGACTTGAAAACATATTTGGTTGGAGATACAGTATGTACACCACACACACTCTTACACACACACAGTTATATTGCACGGGTGTGACTGTGATCCTTTTTGTGCGAATATTGGTACACTGCACAGCCCTGGTGAGGGCATCTGACAGAATGTACTAATGTGTTCCTGACCCCTGGCTTCACAAAATAATTTGTGGAAAAATACTGTATTGGGTTCTGAATTGAGATTATTGAAATAATCCTCAAACCTATGTCTATGCAATTTTTAAACCATGTGAAATCATGTTAAGTTTTGCAGATCCAAAAGCGTAAATAAAAAGTCAGGATTATGGCACTTACAAATTTTACAAAAATAAAAGTGCTGGTTATACTAAAATGATTTTGCTGATTTCATTTTCTGAAAATGTGGGCTACATTACCCCTGATTTATTATTTATTAGAATTACAGCACGCCTTTTTAAAATTTTGCTCCTTGGCCGTTCACTTGCTCATTGTCACTGTCCTTAATGATGTCACCGCAAGCGCAGCTCATTCATAGAGATCATGCTATCACATTGCAGATTCACAAGCTTGAATACCAAGTGTTACTCAGCACCTCAGCAGCAGGAATGCTGACTTCATCTCTCCAATGATGTCAAAGCTGTGATCAGATATTGCATGGCTCATATTTAGTTAAATGAACAGGCCAAAAAAAGAAAAGTTACACTATATTCCTTTTACCTCGCAACAAGTAAGGGAAGCGTATAGCTACCATTTTAGCACCATGGAAACGGCATGCCTAAATCATCACACAATTGTCTGAAACCATGTCGAGCTGCTCAGTAATCTCAAATATACTTGATTTTGTGGTTTCTGACAGTGTATAACACACGGTTATCTATTTAATGAGCAAACGTACATCACATAGCTAAATACAGTAGTAGCAGGCATAAGCCAGGAGCCAGAATCACTTTCTTCATCAGCAAAAAAAATATATTTTCTTGCTAACACCGAACATGTCTTGGATGATTAACTACATTTCGGGTAAGGGGAAAATTGTGGAACTACGGGGAATTTGGAACTACCGCTTTAATTCCACCTTAACGCCAGACTTACATTCTTCACCCTCATACCTTTCCTATTAGTTACACTGTGGTTACTGAATAATTCATAGTAGTTAGTGAATAATATGCTTAAAAATCAATAACTGGATGATAAGCCGAGAGTTTAAGGAGTTATTCTTGGTAAAATGAAGCTGCCCTTTCTTATTTGCCAGTTGTATAAATATGTCTAAAAATTGAAAGAAATGCACACAAAAAACAAATTCCCCTCACACACTGTTATTTTTTCTTTGCTGAAAAGCATGGCAAATATAAAAGTTGTGTGAGTAAAGTGAAATTAAACATGCTCACTTATGAAGACTAGAATTTTCCCTTGGCAATTAACAATAGATTTGTCAGTCGAAAATGACAACAGCTCAGTGGAGTCCTGCTGAACAAGGCTATGTGAACAAGGAAAACACCTAATGAGGTGAACCTGACCATGCTACAGGACTTTGAAAATTGTTGCATCAAGTCTCTCAAGTCTCAAGTCTCTCAAGTCTCTGCGAACCATGAAACAGTAGCTCTCATGAGTCGGCACCAAGCTGTTTGTAGCAGTAGCTGGTGTGGCCTTTTATGGTGTGAGATCTCACCACACACAGGCCAAAACAGGAGCCGGCTCGAGAGCACATCCACGGAGGCAGATCAGATCAAAGGTCCTGATCATGGCCATTAGGCCCAGCAGAGAGGAACCCGACATGAAAAGCCTGTGTTTTGAAAGGGAGGCATAAAAGAGAAAGAGAAAAAAACAACAGTGCCCTCTCTTAGTAAACTGTGAAATAATTGAAAAGGTACGTCAATCAAGGGCAAGCGTACCGTTGGAACCAAGAGATTCCCAGGCTTTTCTTTTGGAGGGGGCGACAGGCCAGGGAAAGATGCTGAAGGGGGCGACCTGCGAAATTAAAGACCTCCAGGCAAGTTGGGAAAAGCTAGAGACACTGCTTAATCTTTCACCCGGTCTACCCCCTCCTTCCCTTTTAATTGAGGTGGGAGGAACCTTGCTCTTTGCGACAAAAGCTGGGTCATTAATAAGTCCTTGTCGGCTTCCAGATCTCAGGTAGGTAACAAAGGCCTATTCGGAGCAAAGGGCCAGTTGAGGGAAACATAATTTTATGACCCTCCTGACCCCTGTAACCCCCCCCCTACACACACACACACACACACGCACACACACACACACACACACACGCACACACACACACACACACACACCAAGACCTTCTTACTACCATGTACAATCCTTATCCCATTCTCCTTATCCAACTATAATTTTGACAAAAGAAACCCAGTGAGAGGTCTCTTTTCTCCCCCGCTTCCCTTTTTACCTATTTTCGAGGTCAAAAAGAGACTGAATGATCTGAAGATGGGCTCACTTCCAAAAAACTCTACAGGGTGGGGGCTAAAAGAGAAGACTGAATAAGGAGACAAAATGAATAAAGAAGACTAAGCATAGGACTTGTTCCACGCTTCGAGAAATCCCATACAAGATCAGAAAACGACTGGTCCACAGTTGACTAAGCATAGGCGAGGATTTGCTTAATTGGCAGTTTTAGCTAAAATGTGTCAAAGGTTAGGAAAGCACAAACTCACACGAAATTACCCTTTTGAACAACGTTTGGCATTGCTTTCGAACCCTGTGTCATCAGTTATAATAATTTTTTTTCTTGCTCAAAATCCAGTCAATGGCATTTAGTTTAAGTTTAAGATTATGTTAAGGGTGAAGATAGAGACCGGAGATGTACACTCGTAAAAGGTATTATCTGGCACCCTAAAAGGTTCTGAGGTTTGTCCCTCTGGGGGAAACCCTCAAAAGCTGTATGGGGAACCCTACAACAGTGTTTCTCGATCAGAGAAGGTTCCAAGTAGGACCCCTTTAGGAAGCGAAGAATGCCTTAACTATCCAAAGAACCCTCGGGGAACCCTTTTTCTAAAAGTGTAGAAAGTTTTAGGAACTTATGAATAAATTAATCTTTTTTCCGTAAGATGGACCAGTCTGTACATATGTGGTAATATGTCTCGCATTCTTTTTTTTCTGACTTTACCCAATAAATGTATAGATCATTTGCTGATGTAATAGAAATACCTTAAACTTTAGCTAGCCACTGGCTTTAAGTGCAATCAAGATCAGTTTTAAAGGGAATTAAGATTAGTATGCAACTAACCGGCCTCCATAGATTGTTCCCCAAGTCATTTTTGTTTTCTCTTGAAGAATCCCAGAGCATTACTCATTTCCCTCGAAGCATCCTAGAACAGCAAACAAAACAAGCACACTCTCCAAATATCTGCTAATCCTTAAGAGGTGTATTATACGCCACTGAGGAGAGGCCTTGACTTCCCAGGCTCACACCTCTGGACGGCTAATGACAGAGATTAGGAGTAGCAGCACTTTCAGGCACCAGCGCTTTTCATTTGACTGGCTGAGTCCTCATAAACTTGCTGTGAACCCCAGTCGTCAGGGAGGCTGTCGGAGGGAATTACAAGCTGCATACACGCTTTTACCACACTATGATGTTCGCAACACCCTAAGGAAACATAAACAGGAAAAACACACTGGCCTTCAAAGGACGGGCATTTCTTATGGAGATGATGAGTTGGGTCTGCAGCTGGTTGAAGCTACCTGCATGACCTGCCAATTTGGCTTCAAGCTGAGGCTGGGCCTGCTTCGCCTGCATGTCAAAGAAGAAAGCCGCTCGATTTGTTTATTTACTTTCTTTCTTTTCCTGAAGAGGGTGATGTCTTTACCTGGCATGCATACATGGACACTTGGCTCCTCTTCTTTTGCTGTGTTGAGAGACATTACATTCGGTTTTCACTCAAATGGCCATTCAGTACTTATTGTTAATTATTTGGTGGTAAACAATAATGATGGGAAAATGTA
>JAOUQW010000004.1:12296009-12310872 GCA_028565825.1 Olivaichthys viedmensis
TCAGTCAAACAGCCGTGCAGTAACACATTCTTACCTTTTTGGTGTCAGACAATAATCCTGTAAATGTGAATTTTAATCCACAATTACAACACAGAAGCCTCCAACACTTAAGTATATTAGTTTTATCACTTATTCATGCAAATGAACTGCACTTGCATGAAATAGCTGGAACGTGATGAAATTGGATGAATGGAATCAGTGGCAGGGTGAAGAACAAAAGTTCAATATTACAAATGAAATATTTACAGATTTGATGTAGATTTAGTGTTGAAGACATGTTGTGTGATTTTCTGCTAAATACATTTTCGCATCATTATTATTTGCCACCAAATAATTAACAATAAGTACTGAATGGCCATTTAATTGAAAACTGAATAAACAAAAGGGTGCTCTCTGACTTCTGCACAGTACTGTATCTAACCACTGGTATGAAATCAGCTCTTTCTTGAGAACATGATTGAAAACAAAGTCAGGATTCAAGCAGGGTTCCATGTTCATTTGGTACATGGCTTCCCAGTGCACAACTAGTTGTTGAGTTCCAGTACATTATTTAAATGGATAATGTTAGACAATAAGTAACCAATGATTGTAAAGTAGGTAGCCTTTTCATCTTCTCAGACAAACACCTTATTGAAGCTTGTCAGTGAAGCTTGTCGTGCCTGTGGTGAGCAGTGCATTAGCAAGAAAAATAAACACACGCTAGCTACCCTATTATCACTTTCATTTTTTCCAGGGAAAGCATTAGATAACTCTTTGCTGTTTAATAATTTAAGCAGGCCCTCTATAATAGATATTTATATGCACAAAAGATGATAAAAGGATTTCTTGTCTAGTGCAGATTTTTTCAAACAGTGTGCACAGAGTGGGCCATGCCTGATACAATCCTTCACCATAACCTGCTGGTTAATATATTGTGTTTAGAAATCACCAAGCTTAGATAATGAAACACACTTAGTTGCTGGGTTCTATATAGAACCTTTAAGGGTTCCCCCAGAGGGACAAATGAAGAACACTTAGGGGTTCTATATTTAACATTTTCTTCTAAGAGTGTAGTATTTAATTCACTGTAACTCTAGAACTCAAAAACACCATTTGCTAATTTGAGAGACAAACTATCTGAGTGTTTGTAATTGTTAGGTAGGACTTTCAGGTGGAAGACTGCCAATGGGAGCCATCGCAACCAACCAGATGTGGCTCAAATCCTACAGTTCTCCGCCTTGTGAAAATCTGTACATTCTAATGGTTTAGAGCTTTTAACCTGAGCTCAGACTCTAAAACCGTTGAGTGGCCTGTGAGTTGGTTCCTGTATTTTCTGCCTGCATTTCCCTACTGGCTCTTGGTCAACATCTCATTCAGCACCTTGATGTGATTTTGTGTTTACAGTCCAGTGCCAGCAGCTGATTTGTCTGTGTCATTTCCTCTCACAGCCCTCAGTGGAGACTGAATGTGTCCTAGGGTGTTTGTGTTTGTGCCCTTTGAGTTAAGTTGCACAGCTTTTAGGTAACAGGGATGATCCGAACAGATAGCATCATGCATCAGGGTTCCTTTGTAGCTGAGACCTGAAACAGTGTCGAGAAGAATTCTTCATGAGAGCCTCCCGTACAGCAATCAGATCCCATTCAGAGTTTGATGGGCAAGCATTGCGGTTTGTGGTGAAATGTCTGGTCTATCGGCGGGATCTAACTTCCAGTTATGAATAAAAGCAGATCAGACACCAGTGAGCATGGACAAAATCTGTGAACAATTTCTAAGAAGCAATTAAAGATACAATGGGCTGTATTAAATGGTAAATAAAATAAACAAGTATTCACATACAAAGCATGAGACATATTTAAAAAGAGGTATTAAAAATTATTTTCATTTATTCTTACATTTCAGTTTTATTACTATAACTACAGGATACAGGTGGCTCTCAGCTGCAGGTACATAAGGAGACACGTGCCTGGAAATATGTTGAACTTGGTTTCTCAAGAAATAGAATAATTCAAAAAGGACTATTGTTGCTTGCCTTGTTTTTTTCTACTTCTGGGGAACAAAATATTCCCAGTGCACATGGATGTCTGTTTTTCTAATCGGTAATGATAGAGTAGTTTTTGATGGGGAACCTCCCCCTTCTCTAACCCAGACCTCTGTTCCCTGTTTTCTTCTCCAGGTCTGATGGAAATCCGATCTGTTAGTGTGGGAGTTGTCGCCATCAAATCTGTCAGCACCGGCCTGTACTTAGCAATGTCCAAAAAAGGCACACTCTTTGGATCGGTAGGTACATCTTCAATCGTTTTACAAGACATTCTGTGAGGGCTGCAGTCCAATCTTGTGAGAACTAACAAAGCATTTAGAGCAATAGAATATGGTGTACTTTGGAATATAGAACATGAAGCTTGATGTGAAAATCATATTTACCTTGATCCACGCCAGGACGTGGTTGAGTTCTTTTCTAGCCAAAAGAAACGGTGAACCTAGGGGTGAATGTCACCAAAATGCCTCTGAACTTGGCAGAAAAAAAAGTGCACTGACCTAAATCCCATTTAACTGAGCTTAGTGAGCTGGCTGAGATTTACGAGAACACCTTGAGGGCTCCTGCTGGTCACAGTCCTGTTCCTGTGAGGCTTGTGCGTGCCATCAGACAGTTGTTTGTACCTCGTTTAATGAGTGTGTGGTGCCTGAGCACTTTAACTACTCTATGAGAAATCTCAACCTGGCAATCAGTCACCCAACTATGATAAGTCTGGCTTTCAGACATCTCTTTTCTCCGTCTTGTCCAAGAGTAAACAAACAATCCATGAGATTCGGTTGAAGCACGAGAGCCTCTGATTTCATCCCTGTTTGAATCTCACACTAATGACTATTAATCACACCACTCACTCAGGAGCTGATCTTATCTAACTGCAGGCAGCGGGATAGCTCTGATAACATCCCCTCAGCGGAAACCTGAACCAGGGCACATTGTCATTGTACCATCTCTTCTTCATTAAGATGAGAGCTCCATCCAGCCGTAGCAGAGGAGCAAAAGATCACTATATCTTTGGCAAGTGTCTTTTTAAGCCTGGAAATAGTCGTTGTTTTGATTGTGGACAAGGTTAGGTGAGCACAAATGCATAAAACAGATAGTTATAACAAGTGCAGATGTAGCTTTAAGCAACTTCTAATTGTAGGAAATATTGCACTTGAGAATCTTCCTGGTACATCATTAATACATATGCAATGATGATGATAGAGGTGGGATCTATCGAGGTTCCACTCCACCCTGACTCCACCTTTGTGGAACTTGATGCAACAAGAACCGATCAGTTAAGTTCTCGGTAGCCTGAAAATAAATATAGTAGTTTCAGTCCTTGTTTATTTTCTCTTTCTGTAGGTGAGATATAACCCAAGCTGCAAGTTTAAGGAGCGCATTGAGGAGAATGGGTACAACACGTATGCGTCCTTGCGCTGGAAGCACGGCGGGAGACAGATGTTTGTGTCACTGAATGGCAGAGGGAAGCCACGGAGGGGCCATAAAGCTCGACGGAGACACCCCTCCACTCACTTCCTCCCAATGCTCCCAACATAACTACAATCTCTCATTAGCCTTTTCATTAATGTCATTAAGATTATTACTGCAGGCCCTCACTCATTACTGCTGTATATGTACGTTTGCAGAGGATTCTTTCTACATATTTTTTTTTTTTTGCATTGTCATATAGTATGTTAACTTATTCCTCCATTCCTCTTAGCTTAAAGCCAGATAAAGCTTCTGTAAGGTGTTTAATATTGTGCATAAGCATTTTTATGCCATATTTATGTCATTGCTGGGGTAACTAAGCATTTACAATGTCCCTACTAACCAGCTGTTGTAAAATACGTTATACGATACGATACACTACAATCTTTATCATATCATTTTTACATGTCAGCAATTAGATGATCATTTCTGAAAAAAACTCTATCAAGACTGAGATCGGCCTTAACTATTGGTGAGGTACACATACACATTTTTGTAAGACATAATGGAACAAATGTTATATGATACATAATGGAAAGGTATTTGTGTTGTACCATTTGTGTCTTCGGTTTTGACAAAAACATTTTTTTTCTCAGATGTATAAATATGACTGAAAATGCTTCTAACATTTTTGACGCAACTATACTCTTAGAAAAAAAAGGTTCCTTCTAGGGTTCTTTGGTTTGGTTTGTCCTTCTGGAGTAACCCTTAGGCTAGGTTTATACTTGCTGTTAACAACGCAAACGTGAACGCAAGATGGCCGACATACATATCTGGATTCATTCGGCACGTTGATTGTGCACGTCCCAAAAAATTTACGCAACGCATGCGTGTGGTGCAATACCCGTGTAAACAGCAGGAGCAGTGTAGTGAAGCAACACGCTGATCAGTAGGACGAGAGAAATAAACTCTCAGTTTTCGCGACGAGATTGGTTTAATGACACCGTCTATTTTGGCGTTGGCGCCGCTGCCACTGTATCTCCCGTTTTCTTAAGATACACATTATCATAGCCTCAACTGCCGCAATCTTCACTGTTTACCTTGTTGTGTAAAATCAGGAAGTGGTCGAAGAAGATATTCCTGTGCTGGCAATGTTTCGGCTCTGACCTGCCTCCTAGTTTTTAATCCTCCAGATATATACGGACGTTACGGAAGCAAGTATGTAATCAATGACGCTCACCTAGCAGCGGCGTCCACATTCATACACGTAGTCATGCAGCAAGTATAACCCCATTATGTAGAACCCTATACAAAAGGGATTCCCTTCACAAAAGGTTCCAAGTAGAACCTCTTTAAATGGATAGAACTGTTAACCCTGAGGAACCCTTCTATTCTAAGAGTGTAGAGTGATATCAGGACTAGCTGGAAAACACACACATAGATTGTCTAGATCAGGGCTTTATAACTCTAACACACCCGATCCAGCTCACGAAGGGACCCATAATGAGGTGATGAGCCGGTGTGTTGGAAGCAGGAAAGACATTAATCAGTGCTGAGAGTTGAGAACCCACACGCTATATCCACTTCTACCGCTGTCAACTTACTCTCAAAGGACTCTTGCTGGAACGACGGTGGCCGGACACAGATACTATCTTAGACGTGTGATCTTGTGTGACCTCAACACACAAAATGGATAATGCATTAGAACAAAGGACTGGATTGACAGCTTGTGTATTGGACTAATTCTCTAAATGACACTTTGTATTATTCCTTTTTAAGTCACACTAACATTTTCCCCTCAAACTGTTGCAAATACAACATTTAATATATTTCAACCATTTCAAATTCTTGAAATAGAGGTGGTGTTACTGTCAGTCGCTTGTCTTTCCAAAATCCTGGTCTGGTGCATAAATTGTTGTCTTCCTGCCCTGAACCACAATGTGGTTTTTTGACAGCTAACCCTAAACATCATGCGGCTGGCAGAAAGAGGAAATCTAAAGCCACTGGCCAGTGGCTGAATTCTAGCGGTGCTAATGAAGTATTTATATGTTAGAGTGCAAACAGAAACCTGCTCACAGCTACTATGTAACCTGGCTACTGTGAAAGGCTTTGGGGAGTCTTGTTTGTCTAATAGTAAAAAGGAGGAAAATTATTCATTAATGGTAGTAATAATATAACTCAACCAAATAAGACTTGTTGCGGGAAAAAAAAGAACATACTTTTTATTGCACTAATATTTTTTTGATATAATTTTGTCCACTTATAAAATTTACATGCTTTCTTCTTTTGTATCAAGTGCACTTTGTAAATGTCAGGTTAATAGCATAGAATTGCTGCATTCACTGGTAAACTGTACTGATCTTGAATGAAATATGTGCTTTGCAACTAGATAGGTATGATAGCCTAATTGTATAAATTAGTCATTTGTACTAGATCCATATGTGCTAAGCCTCTTTTAGCAAGTGTAGACCATGTTTTCAGTCAACAGTGGTATGAGGAGTGATTGTGTTATGGCTTTAAAAACATGTGTCATAATTCAAAGTCAAATCCTTCAGCGTCTACATAAAGCACATAGATATTGTTTTGTTAGCATCAACATTAGCAATGCAACTCCTATATAGTTAGTTGCAACTGCCAAGTGGTTGTTTCCTTCTCGGGCCACTGAGTAACGATCGCGATATTTCGTTTCACTAATTGTTTCAACAATACTCTTCAAATCCCCCATAACGTCTTTTTTAATTGCAATCTTTAAAATAACTTTCTTGAGTTTTTGTCCTGAAGGCGAAATGATGCCGTCCCCAAACTCCTAACGTCACCAGTTCTGGATTCTAGACCAGCAGCATTTTGGTGCGGGAACTGAACTGATTTAGGCAGCAGCGAACCAGCTCTTTTGTGGTGGCTAAGCATGGAACAGCTGAGATTATTCCCCGGCACCTTGTTGGTGGAAAAGGGCTGTCTGAGAACTTCGTCTGGAGCTCTTGGTGGATTCAGCTTTGTGCCAGAAAGACACCCTGTCCCCAGTGAAGAGACATAGACAGATGAATCCAGGAGGAATAGGGATTGTCGGGGAGGTGATTCGGTGCAAAAACTTCATCAGAGGGAACAGAAGGGAAAGATGGGAATATGTAGGAAGTTAGCTAGAAGGAGGAGGCATTTCAAGTGCGGTCTTTCTTCCAAACTTCAGTTATTTCATAACTCTATTAATTAGTGATCTATGATCGGCTAAACCTCTCCATACAGCTGTATTCATTGGGTTAAAAAAACAACAACAGCACAATCTTACCTTAGATAAATGTTCTTATTCCCTGTTCATATGCAAACCCCATAAATCTAAAAGCTCTTGAAAATGAATAGAGGTTACTAAGGATTATCAAAGGGCTTGACAACAGGCTGCTACTTACAGTAGCAATTATAGCTCAGCTGCTGTATAGGTAATGACATAAACGTGGTACCTCCACTAATGCAAACCTCTTATGTCTACACATACAAAGCTAAAGGGAGTAGTGACAATGATAACTGTGTGGTATGAATATGAGCAGATGTAAGGTGTTTGATATAATAGACCTCCCAAACCCTGTAGAGAACCTACTTCTGAGCTGAAAGGGCACTGCAGGAGCACTATTCAAACACCAGGTCTCGCGGCATGGGAGGGCACCAGCCCTTTGAGATCTCAGCGTGGAGGAGGAATCAAAAGGCTGCATGTGAAGGGGAAGAATCAACCTGCCTATTGTGCCATCATGTGAAATTATCCTACACGGCACTGTGGTAAGCTGGTGCAGATTGGACTGCAATGTCAAGTGAACATTTGATTAGGTTTTGGAAGGCCAAAATATATCCAGTTTCAGTTCATATCGTCTGTATCGTCTAGATCTCAGCTGAGGCTAAATAAGAGGCTTTTATTATTGTGTGATCAAAGGGAATTTCCCTAAATGCTAAAAGGTTACCCACGGTGTAAATAAAGATTATAGAAAATGAACCTAAAAGCTCTACATTACAACATGCAATTCTCTATATAAATTAATCCTATTTTCTGCCTGTCCTCTTTAATAGCTATCATAAATGGCTTCTAACCTCTCTCTCTTGTCGTCGCTACGACAGTCGAGGAATTCAGTTCCTCTGTCTTTTCCCCCCTTCTTCTTGGCTTTAAGGTAAGGCCATCTGTTCATGCCAGTCCTTTGCTCCAGACGCACAGAAACAAAACGAGGAGCCTGTAATTATCATTGTTGCTGTACTGTCCTGTCAGTTCCCTCGCCAGAGAGACCAGAGTGATCTCTTGGCAGCACTGGGGCGAAAGATCAAAGCCATGGACCTTTGATCATCAGCAAAACCCCCCCTGAAAACCTCTGCATGGAAAATCAAGGTGGAATGCTTTAAAGAGAGCAGTGCAGAGGGGCATGGACAGTTCTGCAAGATGTCCTCTACCAGCTTTACGGTTGCATGTCAGTACTCTGTACGCAGGTGTTGGATTTTAAAATTTCGGTCATCGGTTGACGGGTGCAATGCTTTTGTTGCATAAATGCACCTTTAAGTTTTTTATTGTGCGAGGTATGATGTGATGTCCATCATGGTAAGTAGATGGAAATGTTTTAGCAGATGGTGGCAACAGGCATCTGCTCCTCTCCTTGAGAGGCTACAAAAGGCCTTTGCTGAACTGTCCTGCCCCTTGCTGGGGCAGATGGGAAGGTATTAATTTGGAAAATGCCAAGTAGCTTTTTTTTATGCCATTCAGCTCTTTTACATGAAAGCCACAAATATGGAGGTAATACAGTTTTCTCAGGTTTCATTAAATGCTATTTTAGCTTTATGTTGTATACTCCAGAACTCATTCAGAATCTCTTCTGTTTTATTGGAACCAAAAAATCCACCCTGATAACCTGTTTGAAAATCATGCTGGTGCTTAAAAGGATTTGGGCCACCATGACTTTTAACATTTTTTAATTCCATGTGGTCAACACTACAAAAGAACCAGACAAAGTGAGACAGGGCATAACAAAAAATAATCTCTTTGGCCAAAAAAGGCAGATGTGTGCACCAAATTGCTAATAAAGAGCTAATAAAGGTGAGTTTGAGTTTTTTTCCAGAAGTGGAGTGGCTCAGTAAGCTTGTGTTCTGGAGAGGCCCTGAGAAAAGTGTAGGACCACCGTAGATCATTAGTGAGTCCCTCTGTCTCTTAGAGAGCCCCACTAATCCCCCTATTTGTTCACAGCCATTCAGAGTTCTACGAATTTAGGATTAGTTGCGTTTTGTTGCAAAACCAGACAACGTTACTCCAGTGAATAGCCATGTCTGCGGGGGCAAACGCTTCTCTTCTCTTCTCAATCTACATATTGACTAAATCAACATTTGCAGCTAATAACCAGCAAATCTGTTTGGCCTCTTTTAATATAAATCATACTTGACTCCCATTGCTTTATAGACAAAAACAAGAAGTGTGTTCAAATCCTCCTAAGATTTGTGTGGCTCTTAATGAAGCTCTGAGGCTCTTCTGTCTTTAAAATCAGTCCAGTTCTTTAAATGATCAAACATTTTCTTGCCCTCGACATTGTTACTTCATGCTCCCTAATTGTGACCAGCATGCATTTAGTCAGAGGCAAATGTGTTCATTATGCCACTGCAAAGTCCTTGCATTTGTGTTCATTATGCCACTGCAAAGTCCCTACATTTGTGTTCATTATGTCACTGCAAGGTCTTCACATGATGTTAAGAATTTTTGTACTATGAGAGGCCAGTATTCAAATTATAGCCTCCCAAGAGAATTCCGAAGAGCAGTTATAATGAGAAAAAAAAAAAAAAAAAGACTTTCAGAAATTCCCAAGCTCCAGACTGTCCTGCTCTCTTGTCCATTTTGGCAGACAGGAGCAGATCCATTAGAACAGCCCTTTTCATCGCATTGTGGATTAGTGTGTGTTGTCTGAAGCGACTGGATGCAGATGAGAAGCAGCAACCTCTGAGGCACACGCTCTCCATGTCCGTTTAAATCCCCAGCGTGCCCCTGCTGAGGTATGTGCCGCTACTGCAAAGTCCCCTCAGCCTTCGGCCTCGAGCTGCCATTCTCTGCATGCCTGCGGCTGAGTCAAATGATGGTGGATGCACTGAGTGTCGAGAGGAGCCAGGGTGCCTTCCACTCTCTGCTAGACTGCTTTGGCCAGCTGAAACAGCCTGTATTTTGGCTGCCATCCCAGTCAACATCACAAGGTTGTCTTTGGCTTTTGGGGAACTGGAAAAGGTATAAGTCAGGATGGGTTCAGGCAAAGCCAGAGGCCATGCCAAACCCCTGTCCACCATGCACCTCAAAGCAAGTGTGTGTGTGTATGTGCAGATTTGTCCCAGGGTACATGGTCTCTGTCTTTTATCACTGTACTGGCTGTGATATTTTCCTAGCGCTGCAGCACACACAGGCTCTTGAGGCTTAAACCTTACTCCAGTATTTTTTCTCTGTCCACACTACATGCTTAAAGGTAGGTTTTCATCACCCTAACACATTCAGAAAATTCCTGATTTGTGTTGGACTATTTCCAAGGTATCTATATTACACTGCACCAAGAAGTACCAGCCAATCAGATTTAAGCTTATACTGTCAAAGTTTGTCTTTGTCTAGTTCATTCAACAATGCGCCATCTAAATTTGCAAAGTTCCAACCGATAGGCAACATCGCACAAAAGCCAATACCCCACACACACACAAATATAATATTTAGTACTAGTGTGCTTACACTTTCAACACTCATTACCTGAGCTATAAATCAGCTGTAAAATAGGTAACACATTTGAGCCCTGGAAGACTTGAGATGCATGGTTTGATACAAATAAGTCTTTGCATAATTGCGCCAAATGCTTTATACCCTTCGCATGATTGTATGTAGCTGTTTGCCAGATAAACCCTATTTCAACTACCAAAACTAAATGATGTACACCACTGCAAATCTCTTGGTATGCCGCACCTTTCTCATTTGTATCAACATGGGGGAAAGAATTTCACACACAAACCATATGGTCAGCACACTTACACAACAACTACAGAAATTAAGCTGCTGCATGAATGCTAACATTCTCTCACTGTTAATCAGAATTGGAACCTTTAGGCTACCAAGGGGCGTAGCAGCCTGAGAGATGACTGGCACGTTCCTCAGCCATTCAGAACGCATTCACAAAGAGCTTGCCAATCAATTTTCCAAGTACATTTGGCCAGTCTTAGTTAGGGGCCGCTTTAGGCAATATCCTAGTTCACCTATATGAATGCGCTGGCTACCGTCAGCTACTATTAAAGTTGTTATAGATGTTATAGTTATTAGAGTTATATGCCGAATTGACAGGTCACTTGAATTGAATAGGTTTAATCTGAAGCTCTTAGACATAAAAACAAGTATAACTTAAATCTAACTACTGTTTTAATAAAACTAGGAAACGTGCTGATAATATGGTACAAAATCTTTTTTGATCTGCACTGGTTTGGGCTCTGTGGGTGAAAAGTTCAGCTCAAATGGCACCAATAAATAATTATAATGGTACGCATTTCTCTAACGTGCCTAACATTGGAATAGTTTGATTATGTATATAAAATAAATCTGTGCTGCAATTATAAGGGACTGTGGAAATTAATTTACACTGGAAAGGATCCATGACTGCCAAAAGGTTAAGAACTCTTGAGCTAAACAATATTTCAACAATATAATCAAATAAAAAAACGGACTAAAAACGGATCTATTGTGATTTTAATGTGTTGTAGTAACAACATAGCAAAATATGAGTGGACAGCACTCATCAGACACTCAATAGGATTCTGGCAGTATCAAAGCTCGAGATAAGACAGAAAGCCTCTCCTAATCTATACAGCCATCCAATTATAGTATTAGAGGGCCTTCTCTCTGTGTGGAAAGAGTTTGGGGATCAGAGGGAGAGAGAGAGAGAGAGAGAGAGAGAGAGAGAGAGAGGGGAGAAAGAGGGAGAATATCTGCTCGTGCATGAAAGGACAAGAGAGAAAAGACAGCAGAAAGTAGGTACTTTTGTGCTGCTGACTGCCCTTCATCGTATTGGTATCTTTACGTCCTTGTCCACCCCCACACGCACAAACCCATAAATATAATGATATATTTCTAATTTACAGGGACCTTTAAACATCAGGTATGGTAGTTACAGGGCTGTTTTCCCAGACAAAAATAAGACTGAAGCATACACTAAAAAAGATTTAGCAGGAAGAACATACCTTTTATAATAGCAGGAAGTCCAATTGAAGTCCACTTTGTTGGCCTATAAGATTGTTCTACTACTCAGTAAAAACATCAACAGTAAACATGACATTAAACACCACAGGGCATTAATCACAATAAAATACAATCACTATGCAATAATGACACTACATTCATTTCTTCATCTTCAGTAACCTGGTCAGGGTTGCCGTGGATCCGGAGCCCATCCTGGGAACACTGGGCGCAAGACGGAAATACACCCTGGATGGGATGCCAGTTCATCACAGGCATCACACCATACACAGTCGCACATTCATTCACATCTAGGGGCTATTTAGAGTTGCCAATCCACCTATAGACATGTTTTTGGGAGGTGGGAAACCCCGGACCCTGGACCCATGAGGCGGCAACGCTACCTGATGCGCCTACCCCTCAATATGGCTTACTATCTCAAGCTGATTTAGTTTAATACAAGACTTCACAGGTGTGTAATCTTGCCACCTCATGGTGCTGTAACTGGCGAGCCATTCATTCATTACCACCTCTGTGGCTCCATCTTCTGGTGAGATGAGTGTATTACAAGGCAGACTAGAACCAGGTATTAGGTCATCTAACAAGGGGTACACAAATGTGACGTTGATTTACTTGACTATTCGGATGCTAATCCCAGTACACTGACCACTAACCAAAACCTTGTGACGTCGGCGTAGAAGAGATCCGGGTTTTTTTTAGGATTGAGTGCACAAATGTGACGTGCACTGAAGACTTTCCATTAGCTCCATGCAGCTATTTATTGATTGATTGATTTATTCACGAAAGATGGAGCTCTACACTCTTAGAAAAAAAAAGGTAAAATCTTCGGTTGTCCCTCTGGGGGAACCCTTAAAGGTTTTGTGTTGAACCATACAACAGAGTGTTTCACTATCAGAGACTATTCGTGTTTTTATGGCTTATTTGGAGTGTGGGAGCAGAAAGGGGTGTGACCCTGACTCTATTTTAATGTAAAAAATAGAAAAAGACCTCACGCAAAGTGTGTGTAGTGTCTCTAACGTTTGCGGTGCTCGAGTTTGTCTGATTCTCCTGACAGGGGCGGAGCGAGTGTGTCATCGCAGAGGGGTGAGAACTCTCAAGTGGGACGTGTTCCCCCATAAACCAACAATTTTAACGAGCACCCAACGTCACGATAGACGCATTACCCTCTCCTGCGCTCTGATGAGAAAACCACGCCAACATTCACCATCACACGCCAACATTCACCATCACACGTCAACAGTCACCATCACACGCCAACATTCTCCAGCACAGTCTCCATCACACGCCAACAGTCAAAATCAAACGCCAACATTCACCATCACACGCCAACGTTCTCCATCACATTCACCATCACACACCAACATTCTCTATTACACGCCAACATTCTACATCACACACCAACATTCACCATCAGTCACCATCACATGCCAACATTCACCATCACACGCCAACATCTCCATCACACGCCAACATTCTCCATCACATTCTTCATTACACACCAACATTCAACATTACACGCCAACATTCTCCATCACACGCCAACATTCTCCATCACACACCAACGTCCTCCATCACACACCAACGTCCTCCATCACACACCAACATTCACCATCACACACCAACATCCACCATCAAACACCAAAATCCACCTTCATGCGCCAACATTCACCATCACACACCAACGTCCTCCATCACACACCAACGTCCTCCATCACACACCAACATTCACCATCACACACCAGCACCAACATTCACCATCACGCTTTAACATTCTCCATCACGCGCCATTATTCACTATCACACGCCAACATTCTCCATCACACACCAACACCCACATTCACCAAAAAAACCCATCACACGCCAACATTCTCCATCACACGCCAACATTCTCCATCACACACCAACACCCACATTCACCAAAAAAAACCATCACACGCCAACATTCTCCATCACACGCCAACAATCACCATCACAAACCAACATTCTCTCACACACCATTATTCTCCATTAAGCACACCAACATTCACCAACATTCTCCATCACACACCATCAGTCACCATTACACGCCAACATCTCCATCACACGCTCACATTCTCCATCACATTCTCCTTTACACACCAACATTCACCATTACACACCAACATTCACCATCACACGCCAACATTCTCCATCACACTTAGTCACACACCAACATTCACCATTACACACCAACGTCTTCATCACACACCAACATTCACCATCACACACCATCACACTCCAACATTCACCATCACGCTTCAACATTCTCCATCACGCGCCATTATTCACTATCACACGCCAACATTCTCTATCACACACCAACACCAACATTCACCAACAGTCACCATCACACACCAACATTCTCCATCACACGCCAATATTCTCCATCACACGCCAACATTCTCCTTTAAACACCAACATTCTCCAACATTCCTCATCAAACACCAACATCCTCCATCACATGCCAACATTCTCCATCACACACCAGCGTCCTCCATCACACACCAACATTCTCCATCACTCACCAACACCAACATTCACCATTACACACCAATACCAACATTCTCCATCACATACCAATAGTCTCCATCACACGCCCACGTTCTCCATCACACTCTGTCACACACCAACATTCACCATCACACACCAACGTCCTCCATCACACACCAACATTTACCATCAAACACCAACATTAACCATCACACACCAGCGTCCTCCAACACACACCAACATTCTCCATCAAACGCCAACATTCTCCATCAGACACCAACATTCTTCATCACACGCCAACATTCTCCATCACATTCTCCATTACACACCAACATTCAACATTACACGCCAACATTCTCCATCACACACCAACATTCTATATCACACACCAACATTCTCCATCACACACCAACATTCACCATCAGTCACCATCACACGCCAACATTTTCCATCACATTCTCCATTACACACCAACATTCACCATCACACACCAACATTCACCACCAAATTCACCATCACACACCAACATTCTCCATCACACACCAACATTCTCCATCACATGCCAACATTCTCCATCACACACCAACATTCTCCATCACACGCCAACATTCTCCATCACACGCCAACATTATCCATCACACGCCAACATTCTGCATCACAAACCAACATTTTCTCACACACCAACATTCTCCATCACACGCCAACATTCTCCAGCA
>JAOUQW010000004.1:12316495-12330908 GCA_028565825.1 Olivaichthys viedmensis
ATTGCGCTGCTGCCACACGATTGGCTGATTAGATAATTGCATGAATGAGAAGGTGTACAGGTTCCTAATAAAGTGCTGGGTGAGCGTGTGTCGATGTGTTCTGAATTCATCTCATGCCCTGATGAGGAGGGCCTTCCATTCACACACCAACCTCATGGGTACCAAATATGTGTTTCCTGTCAAATATAGTAGAATGTGAAAATGTGACAGTAAAATAAAGGCATTGTAAAACTGAGGACCAGCTAAAGCGCTTCACAAATCATTTTGTCACTTTGAGATCAAATCCTAGCATTACCAGAGAGCCACTTTTGGGTCTTGAGCCCTTCACCCACAAATGCTCAGCTCTATGCTTGTCTTGTATTCTGTTTCATTGACTTGTTTGCTTATGTTGATTTTTAAAAATGCATCTGTTAAATGAATACATGTGTTTGTGTTAGCTTAACAAGCAAGGTTGAATCTTTCACTATGTTTTTTTATTTTATGGATTCAGTCTGGCATTACCCCAACTGGGAGCTGTTTCTCTATTCATTTCTTTGACAAATCAGTCACCATTTTCTGGTGAGCTACAGGGCAGAAATTGAGAATAAAGCTATAACAAAGTAGATCTCACTACTGTGGGAATACCAAGGTATGAACTCACAAGATTAATTTCCTATAAGGTTATGCTTGTGTCAGTGAGACCATTGCAGCCTTTTTTCTCTCAAATGTACCACCACAAGCCCCAGGTCTTATCAAGCAAGCAAAAAAAAAAGCTTAACGGTGGAAACATGTGGTTGGCTTTGCACTGCAGTGTCCCTTTTCTGTTTGGTGGTCTAGTGTCAGAATGTCTCAGCACACACATGAGCTCTTTACCGTAAGACAATGTCGATAGGAAAATGGTGTGTGGTGAGAAAAGCTTACTCAGCAATACGTGGTAAAGGGCCTACTGTGGGTGAGCAATCAGCCTCATACCAAAGCAAATTCCTTGTATGTGAAAACCTACTTGGCAATAAACCTGATTCTGATTCTGATTCTGATCCCTTTACATTATTATTACTGATTATTACACGATAAAAGCCTATAACATGATATAACATATATAGGGGGTAATAGTGTAGATCAATTATAGATGCAGGGGTTGGAAGAAACTCTGGTGTATGTAATACAAAAGACTTTCATCAGACTAATGGTAATGTGTTTGTTCTGTGCACAACCAGGTCGTGCCTCCAGTGGCCTCTTTCATAAATTTCCTGTTCTGACACAGTGCAGGTGCTCCAAGAATATTTAGTATATTTATATATTAATGGCTTAAAGTCCCAGCTTGTTAGTCAGTGATCCATCTTAAAGCATATTATTCAATAAATGCTATAAATTATTCAATAACTACAGTGAAACCAATAGCAAAAGCTATATAGTTACAAGAATGAGGAATGTAAGGCCGGTGGGTCCCAGTACTTTTTGGGGTTTAGGTATATGTACATACATGCAACCATTCAGTGCACATATATCTGTGTAAGCGTACATCAGATGATGTAATGCATCTGAAATTGCTAACAATGAAATGAGTCAGCTAGAAAGGAGTATCGGTACATCAAGTGTATGTACTCTGAATTGCTTTTGAAATGAACTGAACCTTTTGCAGTCAAGGCGTTAGGATATTTAAGATTACCCCCAAACGAGTACTTTCAAACCATTAAAAATCTACATTGAATAAAACATTGCTTCGTATGTGTTTACCCAAGAAACTATTAAAAATGGCCTAGGAGCATTTTGACACCTTCATGCAGGGAGCTATGAATATGCATGAATATATGAGTTGTCAGTTTATTAGATACACCTACCCTGTATCTACACTTATTGACAATTTTATCAAGGAAAGCCTACCATATAGATGCACTTTGCAGATGTACAATTACGGACTGTAGCCCATCTGTTGCTATGCTATCTATCAATGGAAAGAGACCACAACAGGACCACCGCTGAGCAGATGTTATTTGGGTGGTGGATCATTCTCAGCACAACAGTGACACTGACATGGTAGTGTGTGTGGTGCTGGTACAACCGTATCATACACACCTACCTCGTTGGTCACCTTGTAGGTGAGTTAGAAACTATAGCTCATTTTATTTTCCTGCACAGTGTGTGTTAATTGTCCTCTAGCTCCTCATCAGTGTCAGTTTCTGTTGGCTGAAGTGTTTACAAATTTCAGCAACCTCCCACCCCAAATCAGTTTTTCTACAAAAAGTATTACGACCCCAAAACACATGGACAAGCGCTGCCTGCTGGCTAGAACACCTGAATGCTTTTGCAAAATGGGGAGCTTTCTGAATTGACAGACAACATGATGGACAGGCAAGTAGAGACGTCTCCTTGTCCTGATTGGTGGTTCACGTCATCTGTTTTTTCCTCCGTTTACAAAGGCCTTCACGTTTTGGGAGAAAGTTAGTTTAACTTCAATTTGGTTTCTTTTGTCATTCTCAGTTATAAGATTGCATCACATATTCTGTCTAAGACACAAATTCAAACCAAAAATAAAAGAGGAAGTTATATAGTTTTCATCTAAGTTTTTGGCACATTATTGCTTTTGTCTTAATAATATGTATAAGTATACATTGCAAGTGTGAAGGTAAAGTTAATGACAGTTGACACTTACCAAGTCACGCTTCCAGGCTTTAACAGTACTTCACTCTAAGCGAAGTACTTTTTTTTTGTTGTATTTTTATTGCCTAAAATACAAAAGCGCAATAAGCAGTTCATGCAATGAGTCTATAAGTAAGAGTGCAAGTCTTTAAATTAGTCTGTGGTTGTGGCAGGATGAACGCATTGCCTATACTGCTGCTTTCTGCAGCTTTCAGCGTCCTGACATTTAAGGGTAAGCGCTCAGTTCTGAATCTAAGAATTAAAAATACTGTGCAGATTCTAGCACATACTGGTTTGATGGCCATTTCTTCATTTGACATGCTACGCTTTCTATTTAGTGTCCTTTGTATCTTCTTATACTTAAATATGCACAAATTGTAATCTTCTAAGCTTCATATCTGCACTAATCCTTTCTAATTCTACACTTGTTTATTTTTTCTTGGTACAATGTGTGTGTAAATGTGAGAAAGTGCCAAATCAAAGTGAATCTTACTTGACCAATAAAACCGTTTCTGATTTTTCTAGCCACACATGGAGAGGAAATAATCCACGGAAAGAAAGCCAAGTATGACTCGCTGCAGTACATGGTATCAGTGCAGTTAGACAAAAAGCACTTATGTGGAGGATTCCTCATAGATGCCAGCTACGTGCTCACTGCTGCACACTGCGACAAACCGTAGGCTACTCATATTGTGTGTTTCTTAACCAGTAGAAGTGTGTGGTTTTTAATTAGTTTTTAGTTTTTCACTATGGTGAGATATTCATCTTGTTCATAAACACAGTGGCTATATCAGTGTGGTCGTCGGGACTCAGAACATCAATCCGAATGGGAAAAATCTGAAAAGACATGCAGTGAAAAGCAAGCACAAACTCTCATCATACAGATGTTACGGGTCAGACATCATGCTACTGAAGGTACAGGTTAACCACTTTAGATCACTGTAACAGATACAACATCACTGTGTAATTTTATCATGTGCATTATTGTTCCAAAACAAAATCAAGCTTTCCACGAAAGTCAGGCTGGATAAACATGTGAAACTCATCAAAATTCCGAGCAAGAACAAACCAGTCAAGCCCAACACCAAGTGCCTGGTGGCAGGATGGGGAAAAACTGAAGCCCAGAACACGGTGAACGACCTCCTGGTGGCCGATGTGTCAACCATAAATCCATAAATAAAGATACAGAGGCAGAACTTGAGATTTCTTGAGGTTTTTTTTTCAAGTAATAAAGTTGCAGTCATCACCAATAAGTGTTTCAAATTTTGCTACACTAAGAATTTAAAGGTAAAGTTGTGTCAGAAATGTATTCACAAGTATTCACTAGTCACTTTATTAGACACACCTATCTAGTTAGTCACCTTGTACAGTTAGAGACTATAGCTCATCTTTTTACGTGTACAATTGATGTTAAATCGTCCTTAGCTTGTCAGCAGTGTCCATTTCTGAGCACAAGACTGCTGTTGGTTGGATATTTTTGGTTGGTGGATTGCTTATCAACCCAGCTGTGACACTGAGGTGTTCAAAATCCCCTGTCTCTGTTGACAGGAAAATGGTGTGTGGTAAGAAAACCTTACGCAGCAATACATGGTATAGACAAAGGGACTGATTGTGCATCAGCAATCAGCATGATCACCTTACATTCGCATTACTGCTAATTCGACTATAATAATCAATAACCATAAATAGAGTGAAGCTCAGTAATAGATGTAAGGGTAGGAAAAATTCTGGTGTATGTAGTATTAAAGGTTTCTTGAGAAAAGACGTTTATTAGACATGCAAGCACTTTGCATGCCATTCAAAATGCTCTGTTTCTTGGGAGCTTTGGGTACTACACCAGAATTAAGTACTGGTAGACCTACTCTATAGCTGGACTTGATAGTATTATGGGCCCAGAGTAGCCTCATTTACATTTTTTAATGGCAACTGATGCTTGTGTGGCACTCTGCCCAGAGAGCACAGCTGACCAGGGTATGTTTTGCAGTGGAGCATCACACATACACATGCACACATGCACACACGCACACATGCACGCACACACACACACACACACACACTGCACACTACACAGAGTCAGGGAGAGAAAACACATAAATATAGGTTTGATAATGAGGTTTGAGTGTGCCACATCAGCCCTTATCCCTCTGTCTCTTCCTGAAATCCCTCCTCTCAGTGCAACATACACCGACTAACCTGACGCAGGTCTGAGAGCCGTCCGGCCTGTGACTGGCTCCAACACTTCCATCTGTGCCCCTGGTCTCATCTCAGTTATATAGCACATTGTAACATTATTGCTTTTGTCCTACCAATATGAATAAGTATACAGTGCATAAGTTTGAATGTGAGGTTTCGTAAATGCTTAGTTGGATTTTTGGGGGTAATTTAAGTGATAGTTTACAATTAGTACTTCCCTCTAAGCGAAGAGGGGTGAACACCATTTGCTAAAAGAGAAAACCACAATAAGCAGATCACACAATGAGTCTATAAGTAAGAGGCGTGGGTCTTTAGCTCAGTCTGTGTTAGTGACAGGATGAATGCATTGCATATACTGCTGCTTTCTTCAGCTTTCAGCGTCCTGACATTTAAGGGTAAGCACTCAGTTCTGAATAATAATGAAGAACACTGCACACATTCTAGCACATACTGGTTTGACTGGTCATTATTCATTTCAATATTCTAAGCTCTTTATATCATGTACTTTGTATCTTCTTATACTCAAATAGGCACAATATTATCATCTTCATATCTGCACTACTCATTTCCTATTCTACTCTTTAGAATTTTGTCTTGTTACAATGTGTGTGTAAATTTGAGGAACTGCCAAGTGAAAGTGAATCTTATTTCACCAATACAACCACTTCTAATTTTTCCAGCCACACATGGAGAGGAAATAATTCACGGCAAGAAAGCCAAGAAGAACTCGCTGCAGTACATGGTATCAGTGCAGCTGAACAAGCAGCACACATGTGGAGGATTCCTCATAGACGCCAGCTACGTGCTCACTGCTGCACACTGCGACAAGCCGTAGGGCTACTCATATTGTGCATTTTCTTAATAAGCAGAAGTGTTTTTTTTTATTTGTTTGTTTATCATGCTAATATCCACTTCTTTCTATATTACACAGTGGCATCAGTGTGGTCCTCGGGACTCAGAACATCGACTCTAAGAAGAACAATCTGAGAAGATATGAAGTGAAAAGCAAGCACAAACACCCGTCATACAAAGATCCCTATAATGGGTTTGACATCATGCTTTTAAAGGTACAGTTTAACCACTTGATTTATATTTATCCAGTATTTATAGAGTGCATATATTAATTATAATATAGAATCTTGATAATTATCTGTATAACAGATGTGCATTTCTGTTATTAAAAAAAAAAAACTCAAGCTTTCCAAGAAAGTCAGGCTTAATAAAGATGTAAAGATCATCAAAATTCTGAGCAAGGACAAACCAGTCAAGCCCAACAACAAGTGCCTGGTGGCAGGATGGGGAAAAACTGAAGCTCAGAAGACGGTGAACAACCTCCTGGTGGCCGATGTGTCAACCATAAATCTTACGGTCTGCCAGCAGGCGTGGGCTGAAAAGAATGTTCGACTCCCAGCCAAGGTCCTGTGTGCAGGAGGCTATGGAACCAAAATTGGAGCATGTCAGGTATGATGATACAGATATATTTCTGCCTTAAATTCCTAATTTTCACAATGAGAAGGCTGAAACAGTGCTAGAATATTCCACAGAATTAACATTTGTGCTATTTATCATGTTTTGACAGGGTGATTCCGGTGGGCCTCTGGTGTGCCATGGTCTTGCAGTGGGCATTGTGTCCTTCAATTTTAAAAAAAACTGTGACTATCCAAATGTGCCCAATGTTTATACTCAGATTTCAAAGTACACAGACTGGATTAAGAAAATTATCAAGGGAGGTGTTTGAGGCTTGTTTTTTTTTCATGTGCAGCTTTACTCTATATCATGGGATTGTTTTAAAATTTGGAAGTGTTAAATAAAGATACAGAGGCAGAACATGGGATTGATTTCTCGAGTTTTTCTTCAAGGAATAAAGTTGTGGTCGCCACTAATATCTTTTTCAGATACATCTCCACTGCTAATCTTTTAAAGGTAATTTAAAGCTGTGTCAGAAATGTATTCATATCGCAAGCATAATACAAATTTTTGTAGTATCATTATTACAATTTTCATCAGTGTCATCATGAAGTGAGGAGCACAGTGCCGTTTTAATGAGCAAGCAGCCTGACTGAAACAGAAACCAGACACTCAGCCATGAGAGCTATTTGGCTGAAACCACAACTAAAGGCACCCCACCACAGCATGCATCCCTTCAACAGCTTTCAAGAGTATGCGAAAGGCAATTATATGACCAGATATAGACTCTCACTTTGATATATAAACAGAACAATTGTTATGGCGTGATATCTTGTTGCACTTGCATTGCCATTGGCTTCTTTAACAGCTGGATTCTGCCTTGTTTGTAAGTTACTTTGGATAAAAGAATCTGCCAAAGGAATGTGCAAAATTTTGTGTTTACAGCAACAATGATAAAAGTCTATTAAATGCCTATGAATGGTCTGATCCATTTGTTCCTACAGCACTGCATTATCAAGGTGACACACACACACACACACATTGGTGCACATGATGTGCTCTGGTTATGGGAACATGCAATTTCCTTCAATGCAATGGACTCAAAGGATCACACAAGGTGTTACAGTAATTAGAGTGATAACAGTATAATGTCTAATAACCTGAACATTTTACAGTGCACTCACTCTCACTCACACACACACACACACACACACACACACACACACACACTTTGTCCTATTACATCAAACGATTCCCAATACATTCGAATGAAATCACTCCACCAGCTGACATAAGCCATGCACGCTTTGAGACGGTCACTGAATTTACACTGATCTCTTTTTCTCCGTTCTGTTTCATTCTTTGCCGCGTGTTTACCGTCTACATGTTGGGGCATGGGTAGGGTTACAGCCCACAGACCACAGATAGTTACAAAAAAAGAAACAGCATCTGTTTGAGTACAGCAGCAGCGAGTGACCTTTCCTGACTTGTGTGTGAGCTCGGGGTGACCACTTCATAGAATTACTCCTAGAAACCTCACCCTCACGCCTACCAGTTTCTAAGAACAACTTTGAACCCATTTTTGAGACAATTTAATATGGTCACACGGCTCACCGTGACGCATCCGCAAGCAATTCACCTCTAATAATAAAAACAAACAATCAAGCAGGCAAAACCGAACAGGACATTCTCAAAATATTTCGGACGTTACTCATCAGCATCGGTAATAGCACGAATACTGCCAACTATAGAATAAGTGAGGAATAGAACACGACGGGGCGTGCTGTTATAGGAAACTAATCAAAGGCAGGGTGATGTGATGCGGCTGCCACACCCCGGAGTTGATTATGGTCTTATAACAGCACGCCCCGTCGTGTTTTATTCCGCTTATACCACAGCAATTTGCCAACGATTGCACATTTTTATTTAATAAAGAAAGACGCAACATACTTTTTATCCAATTACGGTCACATTTAACGTTGTGGAACGTCCGTGAAACAAGTTAGTTCCACCTGACAACCAATCAGAATTGAGAATTCAACAGCGCTGTGGTATAATTACATGTATTCATTTGGCACATGCTTTTATCCAATGGCCAATTAAAACATGTAGCTGAGTAGTTAAGGGCCTTAACTCAAATGTTTAAGAGCCCAACAGTAGTGGTCTTGGGATTTCTGGTCACCAGAAAGGCCAAGCTACCACTGTCCCCAGTATTTGTGTACAGTTTCGATGTCTCATGAATACTATGCCGTGTTTATGACCAAGCTCTGATTAGCAGTTCCAATTTTGTGAACCACCAACCAAACAACTTCGTCTCAAGCAAGACGAATTTCAAATGACTTTGTTATTAAAACACCAGACTAAAATGAGCAGTGACCATCAAAAATACAGTAAAAACTACAAGTAGAACATTTCCTGATGTTCCAGATTCAAAAGCTTTAGAACTTGCAGAATTCTGGAGTCATCTGCCCTCATTGCCAAACACAGACATCCTACAGCACTGTTCATTTATTCTTCAAGCTTTCCCTACTTCATTCACTGTGCACTTAATGGTCATATAAGAAAATCTACTGTCTGCTCTCTGTAAACAATTAAGCAGCCACTGAAACCAACATGTCCCAAACTGTAAGATGATAAAACCAGTATAAAACACGATTTTCAAAGAAGTTCAAGTATTACTGCCCATGCTGCAAAAATAATTGCGACTTTAATAGAGCACTTTAGTACAATTTCATGAGTTAACCATTCTTCACTACATGCTGTGGTTTACCCAACGAAACGGTGCTGCTTTACGATAAAGATGTGAAGTACAGCTCTGAGATTTTCCTGAAAACTGTATAATGTGGGTTTTTTTTGCTGCTGTGTTCTGGATTGGCACGTCAGCAGTTACTACGACGTTGTAAACGCTCTGTACACATGGAAAACACAGCAAAGATCCATCCTTTAACACCTGAGCAGGTTCGCCTTAGTGAGAAGAGGCGGAAAGAACCTGTCAAAACAGCATTTCCAGTACAGGACAGGTCTCTTCTTGACAAAGACTCGAGATTACTCTCCGTTTTGGTTAGTGCAATCATGGAAATGCCGTGTTAGAATCGTTGCTCGTGGGGCAGTCGTGTAAGGAATTAAGATAGTAAGGAAAGTAGATGCGCTTCCTTGTCCTGATTGGTTGGAAGCTGGTGGTACACATCACTTGTTTTTCCAGAGTTTTTCCTCTGGGCAGATAGTTTATCGAAGCTGTCGGATGGCGAGAAGAACTTCACCAAATATTACAAAAACCCCTCTGACAGAAGAATTTGCTACGTATACTTAAAATTAATTTTTTACTTAAAACTTTTTTTTTTTTTTTTTTTTAAAGTGAAAAAGCATTTATATTACAACTTGGTTTTTTTTAAATCCCCATTTCATTGTAAACTTGGAGGCTTGAAGTTTTTTATTTTACCCAGATTGGCAGGTTGCATGTATGTTTTTTTTTACTTTTTTTTTATTGAACACTTCGTTGTTTCCCCATGGTTCAGTGTAATAAAAATAATGAAAATTATATACAATACTGCATTTTGATTGATCCGTGTTCTTCTATAGAATATTTTACTCTTATTTATTATTAGCATGTGCAAAGAGCCAACAATCTGAATGGAGATAAAACTGACGTAAACTCAAAAGTTGCTGTCCTTAAGGTGATACGTTGCTTTGGAAAATGAAATACCGTCAAATACCGTAATGCCTTCGATAATGTAAAAAAATAATCGTGATATGATATTTTGGTCATATTGTCCAGCTTTTGAGTACCTACACCTACACTATCAGTTATCCAAATGAGTGTGTTATAAGCAGCTAGTTTGGTAACTGAGAATGAATAATTCGTGGCCATGTAGGATTTAGTACAGTCCAGCACTAGTACAGTCTATAAGATCGGCCTGCTCTCCAGCTATCTGGTAACCAAGTCGTCAAATTAAAAATGATTACTCTAGTATTTTGACTCATTTAAAGCAGCACGAGAGTCAACAATAAGTTCTGATGGGGAAAAAGAAACCCTAACTGGTCAGTGGTGGGCAGTGAAGAAGCCTCGAGTGTGCTTGGTCAGGAATTTAGGCTGCCGATTTTGAAGTGAGCAGGTGTTTAGACGCACAAACGTCCGAGCACCTGCCTTCAACCCCCCACCCCAACGCCAGCTCTGCATGGGTCCAGCTGAGGTGTGTGCCAACTTGTGCCAAGGCACTGCGGGAGATCCGCTTCCAACAGCTGACACCCCAAAATCAGCCACCAAATGCTCCTGCATTAAATTAAACCCCTCAAACGGGCTGACA
Organism: Olivaichthys viedmensis; assembly: GCA_028565825.1. NCBI lineage: Eukaryota > Metazoa > Chordata > Actinopteri > Siluriformes > Diplomystidae > Olivaichthys > Olivaichthys viedmensis. The sequence goes on from JAOUQW010000004.1 coordinate 12,327,019, forward strand.
AGGCCCCGCCAGCATGAATCTGTGGAAATCTCCAAACCACAACACTAACTAGCTAGGCAATACAAAAAATAAAATAAAAAAAAGTTTGAAGGTTCATTCAGCATGTATCATGTAACCTGAATAAGGGCAACACTTCAGTGAGACACTTCTCTCCTAGTTTGTTTTCCCTCTCGTTTGCTATGTTTACATGTAGCCTAATAATCCATTAATAATGCAACTGATGGCTCAACGGGAATAAAAAACCTTCAAATGTACATCTAAATCGGAATAAAGTTAGCCAATAAAAGTTCATGAGAACTAAATTTTTACCCGGCTGAAAGAAGTGGATAATCCGGTAAATAATCTGTTAAACAGACGAATAATCGCCATGCGAAACCTTAAAATCTGATTACTTTCACATGTTATGAACACAAGCAAGGCGACTGAAAGCATAGCTAACGTGCTGGACTAACGTTTGCTACTTGTTACTTTATGACAGGACAAGATGATGATGATAACATTGACACTAGGGCGCTGTTCACACCTGGTATCAACATCCATCTCGTGTGATCCGTTCACAAGTGCACAGCGCTTAGCAGAGGTGTGAACAGGGTCAAATCCGTCTTGTGACACGATCATTCAAAACACTTGCGGAGGGCTGAGACGCATGTGGCCTCATTACATTTGTAGCGTGAATGCTAGGACCGGGGTTATACTATACTACGGGGGTATACTACGTGTACGCGTACGGATGTGGTAGCCACACGAACGTCCTTGTTCACATACTCGAGATCGTTTGTACATGTGGAGGATTAAAAACTCTGTCAACTAGGGGGCAGATCAGAGCTGAAACATACCTCGCCAGCACTGTAATACCTTCTTCGACCACTTCCTCTGATTTTGCACAACGATGTAAACAGTGAAGATGACGGGAGTTGTGGAGGCTGTGATGATAATGTGTGGCTTGAGAAAACGGCAGAAACAGCAGCAGCGGCGCAAACGTAGACGCTGCATCAAGGCTATTAAACCAATATCGTGACGACAACGGAGAGTTTATTTCTTTCGTCCTACCGATCAGCGCGTTTCTTCACTACACTTCCCCCGCCATTTACGCTGGTATTACACAGCGCATGCGTTGCGGTAATTTTTTGGGGTGTGCGCAATTGACGAGCCAAATGAACGCAGGATTCGTGCGGCAGCCATCTTGCATACACGTATGCGTAGTTAAAAGCAAGTATAACCCCGGCCTAATTGGTCAGAAAGCATGCAACAAATATATAATCTCCAGGCAGCAGCGTCTCCTGTCTGTTGGGCATAAAAAGACTAAATGTATAGGTACAAAACAGGGACAGTGTTATGACTATATTTAGACCAGTTTTGAGGAGAAGCCTGAATAGGCTATACGAAATCTTTTCTACAGCTTAATGAGACGTGTCTCTGCAATAATCAAATGAAACGGAGCATAAGCGGGTTTTTAATACCTGAAGGACGTTAAACAATCCTTGCAATGGTAACGTTAGTGTGGACTACGAGGTTATAGCCTTGTACACTGTGACCAAGTTCATTAGAGCTGTGTGTGTGAGAGAGGAACTGAGGGACTGAGTCACAGCGATGCGCGCTCCCGCTGTGCGGTGATTACATTTGTGACTGCAACTGACGTTTTACTTCGGCTTTTACTTCTCCCTCTTTCGGGTTTAGATCTACTTTTGGTTTGTGGGGTTGTTAAAAGCAAATGAAGCATGATTAGCTAATCAAACACCGCACAAAATGCTCAGCAGTCGGCCATTGACAGTAAGAGTATAGCGTCTATCGACCAATCTTAGCGCCCGATGGTTTGATTAGAAACGCTGTGGGACTGCTAAATATACGTTTCGTTTGAATTTTGGTATTGAGCTAGTATTTTGGGCGTGGTTTTGAAGTGACATCGGGTTGCTTTTAGCGGATTTGGCAACCCTACTAGTCACGAAATGCGATCACAAGTGGTCAATGGAGACGCATGAAAATACCAGGTGTGAACGCTGATCCGTTTCGGCTGTCCACTTGTGGTCGGATCACCCAAGACGGATGTTAATACCGAGTCTAAACGAGGCCATACATGCACATACATTTGACGTAATCAAAAATCTGAGGCCGTTTAGAGGCGGGGAAAAGTGAAAGATCACAGACAAAGTAGAATTTTGTCTTTTAAGTGTTAATACAGATTAGCAACAATCTGATCAAGGACACGAGCTAACAAGGTTTTTTTTTAAAAGGTGAGTTTTCATTTTAGCTTGTCTTTAATTCATTTGGCTGACGCTTTTTATCCAAAGCGACTTACAACTGAGACAGGATACAACTGCGAATTGAGAATTAAGGGCCTTGCTCAAGGGCCCAACGGTAGCAGCTTGGCGGTTCTGGGATTTAAAACTCTCGACCTTCAGATCAGTAGCCCAGAGCCTGAGCCCAGAGCCTTAACCGCTGTATCAAGGTTCTTACCTTTTCCTTCGTGAAAAAAAAATCCCAGACATTGTCAAGCCTTTTTCCAGATTGATATTCTAAACTTTTCGAATTCATGTTCATTTTTCTTGGTTTTTTTTTAAACATCACTAACTGCATCATCAAAAGAGAAAACAAGAAATGTGCTATGCAGTCGGGAGGCTGCGCGAGTGCAGAGAACAAGGTTGAACGACTAACAGATTCAGAAACTTGCTTTTTTTCCAACAACAACAAAAAATAATAAGAAGAAAAAGAAAAAAAAGTTCTCTCTGAATTTCCATACTTTTCCTGGTTTGGAAATGAGTGCCTTTACAATTCCAGACATTTTCCAGGTCTGCGCAAGAACCCTGCAAGAACCCTCGTGTAACGCTTCTCAACTTGTAAAACATTTTTGGAGCAAAGCAAATACATGGCCGTAAAGCTCGTAAAGCGTGTGGTCGGCTCAGAGACAGACAAACTGGACCAAGATGATGATCAGATCCCATGCATGACAGGCTGAAGGTGGAATTCAAATTTACAACACACATATTTCCTGTCCTGTAGGGACCTGTTTAGAGGAGGACACACTCCTGCTGGATCTCACTCTCACACACTCACACACTCCTGCTGGATCACACACACACACACACACACACACACACACACGCACACACTCCTGCTGGATCACACTCACACACACACACTCTCTCCTGCTGGATCACACACACACACACACACATACACACTCACTCACTCACACTCTCCTGCTGGATCACACACACACACACACACACACACTCTCCTGCTGGATCACTCACACACACTCACACACACTCACACACACTCTCCTGCTGGATCACACTCACACACACACTCACACACTCTCCTGCTGGATCACACTCACACACACACATACTCTCCTGCTGGATCACACTCACACACACACACTCACACACTTTCCTGCTGGATCACACTCACACACACACTCTCCTGCTGGATCACACTCACACACACACACTCTCCTGCTGGATCACACTCACACACACACACACACTCACACACACACACACACACACTCTCCTGCTGGATCACACACACTCACACACACTCTCCTGCTGGATCACACTCACACACACACACTCACACACACTCTCCTGCTGGATCACACTCACACACACACACTCTCCTGCTGGATCACACTCACACACACTCTCCTGCTGGATCACACACACACACTCACACACACTCTCCTGCTGGATCACACTCACACACACACACACACACTCTCCTGCTGGATCACACTCACACACACACACACACACACACTCTCCTGCTGGATCACACTCACACACACACACACTCTCCTGCTGGATCACACACACACACACTCTCCTGCTGGATCTCTCACACACACACTCACTCACGCACACACACACACACACACACTCACTCACTCA
>JAOUQW010000004.1:12347285-12362060 GCA_028565825.1 Olivaichthys viedmensis
GTCAACGGAGAATGGCCAGACTGGTTGGAGCTGACAGAAAGGCTACGGTAACTCAGAAAACCACTCTGTACAATTGTAGTGAGCAGAAAAGCATCTCAGAATGCACAACGCGTCGAACCTTGAGGCGGATGGGCTACAAAGGAAGGCACTACCCAGTATTAGTATAGTATTTCTAATAAAGTGCTCGGTGAGGGTATATTGTGTATTGTAATATGATATTTTTGCAGATCCCTCCACTACTACTGGTATGTCATTCATGATTTATAAAACCACTAGCTAAAATATGATACAATATTGATATACTACTTCTAGACCTGCATATAGTGTGGTCTGTAGGCAATTGGACAGCGGCAGTACAAGCAAGTACTAACCATTTTAAACCTTGAATTAAAGCTGACATTATGCACAAAGTCTACAAAGTCACTGTTTGATTTTAAAACCTGTGCTGGAGTGCAGAGTTTCACCATCAAATTACTGAGCTGCACTGTATTTGTGAAGAGTATTACAAGCAACTCAGCAGACCTTCGCTGCACCCTTCCTACCTTTGCCATTCCAACAGAGCTCCCATTTAGTTCAGCAATTCCCTGGTTTGTCTTATCCCCTCTCTCCCACATGCCATAATCCTACAGAGAGGCAACAAGGCAGCTATTAACACGAGGGATTAAAAAGCATAATGTGTTAAAAAGTCCTACTCACAGCGACTTTATAAGCAGCCTCGATGTAGAATACAAGGTTCTGGATGAACGCCACCTCATCCAGGTTCGATATGATACGTAGACCTTTTGATAGAAATAAAATGATGTAGAAATGAGTAATCACAGAAGGAAAGGTTCTACAAAAACAATACAAGACCAGGGGGGTACTCCAGAAAACGGGTTTAACAAACCGTAAACTTTAACTTGAACTCTGAGTTGAGTGAACTCGACTCGACTCGAGTTATCGGTTCCAGAACAGCGGATTAGAATTTCCTGAGTAGTTTAACTCTAACTGAAGCGCGTTCACGGTGAACGTAAAAAGCCGTCATCAAAGGAGCGCAGATAAACGGATTCACGGTGGATGCGCAAGACAAAAACGTCTATGGTGGCGTATTTCTCCAAATCGGAGCGCAAAATACTGAAGTCTGCATATGCGGACTATGAACAAATTTACATTTTAAAGATATTTTTAGATTTTCAGGGAGGAAAACCCCCTAACATGATCGTGAGTTGTCATGGTAAAGAATTGCTGAGCAAGTGAATGCGCGAGTTCATAAAGTTCTATAAAACCTCATTTATTCTTTCTGTCCGACATACTTAAAAATATGTAGCGGAAAAACGCTTCCAGAGGCAAAAAACGTCTAATGCATACAATTTGTACTGAACGTAAGACAAATCCACAATGTTTAATAAAAATAAATGATTGTGGTGAGAGATAGTATCATTCGTAAAAATTTATTAATTAACGATATAATGTCTAATCTGGTGTAATTGACGTAAAAGCTGTGAATAATGTGAGAGTCAGTGTTTAATGAATCCTTTTTGACAACTCGTGACTTTAGTATTATAAGGTTCTATCTGGGTGAAGAGTCGTTTTGAGAAATGGGGCTTCAAAGTTTTGACATTCTAGTCAGCAAAACTTTAAAGTACTGTAATGTATATTTACAGCTCAACAAAGCCGACACTTTAAGATTACTTCAAATTTATATTATTACAATTCTGAGACAATTATAAAGTGGATTTTTGAACACTGACCAAACACAGATAGAACCTTATTATTCTGTAAACTCTAATACTGTTTGGTTCTATAAGGTTCTATATGCCTGTCTCTCATTAAATCAAGCCCTCAATTTTAATAAATGGTATAAACTCAGCGGAGAAAAACATTTTTAGGTTGAAGACTTTCTAATGTGCCACAACGTTTACACATCGTAAGACCAGCAAATACGGTAGACCAAGACCAATTCTGTTTTGTACACTTGCGCTGCAAAACATTTGCAGCTGAAAGTGTCTTTCTCTTCTGACTCGCCAGACTGAGGTTTCGACTCTTTTCTGTCAGTGTGTGAATAAAATCTGGATATTTATTGGCCACAGCTCCATGTGTTGTGTATTCATCCTGGATGAGAACTATTTATTTTTTCAAATATTACACCAAAAACAAAATAAAAAATAAAAATAAGAAACACCACAGGAGAGTAAAGTATCCCCCAGTAATGAAGTTTATGTGGCTAACTCATTTTCGACCAAAATGCCAGATAGAACCTTATAATACTGAGGTCACGAAATGTAGAATGAATGCGTCAACCATGTTTCCCCTACTCTTGAACCATACTTGCCTCCAGCACTTCATGCCTCCAAACACAAACATACAAACCTTGAAAAACACATGAACCCAAACCCTAAAGTGCATTGTCTCTGAAGAGGCTCTGTGTGAGACTCTGGTCCGAGTCGTTCATCAAAGGGCCGGCAGTGACACGGTTGTTTTTGCTCCCCTGTGAGCACCTATAAATCAGTCTACTGAATAAAAGAGAGAAGAAGGCGGAGGGTGAGAGGGGTTAAACCCTTCAGAGAGACACACACACCTCCTTATCCCACACATTTGCTTCTGTCTGTGGGATCTCCGCAGGCCAAGAGCTGCTACAGGATCAGTCATGCTGCCCGGCACATAACGATAAAGATCACAAACCCAACACGTCTGAGATCCATTGGCACAGCAGTAACCCTGCCCCATTGGTAAAGCTACAAAGACAACTGGCTGATTGAGTCTAATGATGGATTTGGAAACTGCATTCCAATGCATTCCATGCAATTTACACTGAATAAAGTCACACATCTGGATCTGAGAGGAGTTTTTCGAAGATAAAAAGAGATGCATAGCAGTTTATTGAATGCCAGACGTTGTGGTTTGCTTCTGTAGACTGGAACTTCCTGCTTTTCTGTCTGGAGTTTGAGGGGTCTTCTGCAATGTTAGCCCCGTGAGAGAGAAAGAGCAAGAGCGAGGCTGATCAGAGCCATACAGACAGTAATTCATGAAGTTTGCATAGTACAGAGGTTCAGGGGTGAAACACAGGTCAGCCAGAAGACGTATGAAAGAAGAAGGGCCGGGCTAATGTGCATAGTGGAGAGGGTCATCTTACCTCTTCCTCTTTCTTATCCTTTTCTTCTTCATCATTTCTTCTCAAAATCATGAGCTTACCTTGTGTTCTTTTTGCGCACATCATGCAGGTGTGAGCAAAAAAACATCAAAATGTGTTTTGACACATAATATAAAAAACCTACAAATGTAAACGTATCAATATAAACTACAAAATACTGCCACTGAATAATATATCAAAATAAAAAATACAGAAATATATTTTATAAGTGGGTTATGAGGTCAGTGCCACTTGTTAAGGGTAATGTTAGCAAAACACTAACGCTAGGTATTCCTCAGAAACCACATTTGGTCTGCATTAAATCGTCAAGGGAAAATCAATTATACTGTCTCTTTGGTTTCTCAAGTAATACTTTACCATAAATGTTAACCTGCTGTTAGAATTTTCTCCTGTGTGTTGGTGAGAGCTTAGCATAGCTACAAGATCATAGCAGCTTTGTTTTGCTAGCTAGCAAAAAGTATGATGAAAAATAAAGGACATTATTTAATCGTGGGAAATCTTTTAAACACTTTTTAAACATTTATTAATAATAGTTATATACTAGACAGAAATGATTCAGTAAACGATTTAGTAAAGTCTTTGGTACTAGCAGATCATTTTACGCCGTAGAGCAGCTGTGGTGTGAGTGCCTACTCTAAAATCCACCAGAATCGCTTTAGCATCAGCTTACGTGACACAAAGTATTGTCTGTATTTTAAAAACAGAAAAAGACAGAACACAAGTGTATTTTGATACGAATTACTTAAGGATTTTTCTACGATCATCGAATACAAATTATAAATAGTATTTTGTATTTCAAATACGTATTTTAAATCAGAATACTGCCTATCCCTGACATCATGTACACACTATTTGTGTAACCCTCAGATATGAATACGTTGGAAAGGTTTAAGGTTTTTGCAGGACATTATACTGCCACTATCTATCTGCATATGTTATAATGTTGCTGGCATCCTGGCTGTGTGAATGTTAATGTTACACAACAGGGAAAATCTCATTAAGTCTAGAGCACATCAGTATGCGCCGCCTTCACCTTATGTGCAGCTACAAGCGCCACATCTCCATACGGAGCAATAATAGGAGCAGTTATATAGTCTGATTCAACACCTACTGTATATTTATCACCGAAAATTGTCTTAAAACCCACCGATTTTGGTTTTCCTGTCCAACTGATGGTGGTAAAATTGCCCTGTTTGGGTGGGGTAAGGATGGGATTGTATGTCACCTCACACAGCCTCGGTGGAAGTAATTGCGTCTAAGATTCTCTATCTGGGAGTGATTGCCATGAAAGGCAAAGTCTCAAAGCAGACGAAGATGATAGAGTGAAAAGCAATTGCACGGAATTGCCAATCCGCTATCTTTATTCACATCTTGTTTTCGTGGTCCTTGACCCGCTGTGTTCATGCATTTATGCATGCGTCCTCCCCGGACTCACACACAATGCTGTTTTGCATATTTCATCTCACCGTCATTCATAAAAGAATACCTGACTTACAGCATGTTTTACTCAGTAGATGTATTAATAATGTGTTACAGCCGGAGTGCACTATTTAATAATAAACAGTCATAGAATGCAAGATGAGAAAGATCGACCCTTAGATTATTCCGGGGGGTTCTGAAAGCATGGCGTAGTACTGACCATGACCTGAAGCTGGCCTGTCCAGTTCACCACATCAATAAGAAATCGGGAGCTGCTTTTTTTTAAGACAAAGACAGATACCTTAAGTTCACCAAGTAGCACAAACATACAGTACTATGCACATGTAAGGAAACTCTGTAACGCAGGGATGCTTTCAAAAATAATGAAATTAAAAAGTTCTAAATATAAAAAATATATATATTTTTCAGTAAACAGACCAGTAAACAGGAAAAACTAAATCAAATCAATATTGGTTGTGACCAGCTTTTGCATTTTAAAATTGCGTCAATTCTCTTAGGCACACTGTTGTGCAGTTTTAGAAGGAAATTGGCTGGAAGGTTGTTCCAAGCATCTTGCAGAACTTGCCACAGTTCTTCTGCAGACTTTGGCTGTCTCACTTACTTCTGTCTCGGCAGGTCCCAGACAGCTTCCATGATGTTTTTTTATTTGAACCAGTGCTCTACTTTCTTTATTGACATACAAAAATTTCTCTGTAACATTATATTTTTTTTGGAAATTGAACATTTGGAAGGAAAAAAATTGCTCTTTTCTACTGACACACTAATGTAGAACTTTTACACCTGCGTCAAACTGTGGCAATCACAATTCATGGCAATGACATGGAATACCGCAGGTCCCCTCTCTGGCCCAAATGGACCGGACCTAGCTGTCCCCTCACCTCCCTCCCATCTCTAGCCCTCTCTCAGCCCTCTCCTGCTCCTCTCGGTCCCCATCACAGCTTGCTGTGACCCATCCCGCACCTCCCGGAGCCCACAACAGACGCTGAGTGTGTGAAGAAGGTCAACAGTTCAGGCTGCAGCTCTCTCCCTCCTCTCGCTTGGCACAGTGAGGAGCGTTCGGCCTGATCTACTGTTGCCATTCAGGGCAGGTTCAAACACAGTGCAGAGCTGGCACTGGCCCTAAGGGGAGGAGGGGGCGGTGAGACACAGGGAGAGACGGAACGAGAAAGGAAGAGCGAACGATGGAGATCTGCTTGGTTAAACAGTCGCTGATTAGGCACGGTTAATGGCTGGAGCCTTGTATGTTTTTCTTTTCTAGTGCCTCTTCTTTTTTTGTTCGATGCCCCTCTTGTCCTGCGTTATGAATAAGTCCACAAACCTGTTGTCTTTTGGTCTGCTTTGGTGTGAAAAGTGGCAGTTTTGTGTGATTTTTCATATGTTGCTTAGTATCTAATTGCTGCCATATGATGACCCCTCCAACCCCCCCTCCATCTTAAAAAGAGGCCTCGGTCAATTCCAAAGGCTTTAGTAGGCTACACTGCAGTGATCTGACATTCATAGTAACAAAGTGAAACTCTTGCAATGTGTGTCCTTATGTTTCACTGTGTCAGACTTAACCAAAAGTGCCACGTATTAAATATATGCCATAACAGTCATGAAGATATGAATAGAGCTTGCTGAAAGTGTGTGTATGTGTGTGTGCTGCAAATCCAGAGCTAACAGCTCAGCAACTATGAAAATATGAGAGTGAGAAAGCCCAGCAGTGGAGCAGATGTGAAAGCTGGAGCACGGCCAACCCAAGGCCCTCTGTAGTCCACGTCCCTCATCTCATGAGAGCACAAAGGAAAGGTGGAGGAGACAATGAGAGCGGATGAAAAGATCAGCGATAGGGAGAGAGACAAAGGCTTTCATCTGCGTGCACAATTTCCACTGAAAAACCGCTCATTATTCATACATGAGACTTTGTTAGCGTTTCTTTAGCCTCCATCAGGGCGGTATTTATTTTGAGCAGATGGGTGGATGCATGGATGGATTCATGGATGGATGGCTGTCAGAACTGGCCCATTGCCATCATCAGACGTTGACTTTTGGTTGTGTGTTTGGCTCAGGAAGATCACTGCAGATGGTCAGCAGACTGCATTCCGCACAGGCTCTTCCAACTGAGTTCAAACAGCAGGGAGAAGGCCAAAGTCTCAACGCAATGGCTTTCCAGAGTCAAGTGGAACTCCGTCTGTCTTTCCCCCTTCGTTCCTTCGGCTACACCACACAAAGTGTGCCTGTGTGTTCGCCGGACTGTGGAACAGGTCACTGGCCATTGGAATGTACCTTCAGCTCTGTTTTCCAAAGTGCGTTTGTGTGTGTGTGTGTGTGTGTGCGCGTGTGTGTGTGTGTGTGTGTGGGTGGGTGGTTTGGTTGTGTGTGAGGCAATGCTCCATGTCGCCTGGAAACCTGCTGTTTACAATCTGATTATTTAAGTTTGAAGACTGATGAAAACTTAGTCATATGAACATAAGCACAGCAATAAAGCATCATGTCATTAAAATCATGCAAGCCACAGAGTTGTGCTTTCCAGTCTGTTTGTTGAATGACACAGTCCGGGTACATAAAGACACTCACTGAAAGAAGCACAGCAGAGTAACAGGATGTTATTGGCAGCTTACGGAAATGTCAGTACATGTTTTGGCCAGTTAGTTTATCTATGAGTAAAAATATGAGCTGAAAATATTGCAAGTCATAATACTGGGCCAAAGGAATATTTGAGCAGTCCTCATTTTATTATATGAGGTAGGTAATGTTGGGTTAGTTCTTAATGGAACATTAGGTATTAGTAGACTTCGTGGTTATATCTTAAAGGAATATTCTAGCATTTATCAACCTAATCTCCACCGCAAATGTAGCGTATGCACAATTACCACAACCAATCATTTCAATATGTTTCCCTGTACTGAGAAAATTCTCAAAACTTGCTTATAATGGAAGTCTACGGGCATTTGTTGGGGCAGTCAATAAATGTTTATGTAAAACATGTATTTTTCTCGAAGGCTATATTCTTCCATAATAGGTATTTGTAAATCTGTATAATTCGTCCTTTTAGAGTTGCAACTATTTTCAGAGAGAAGGATTTGTGGTTATGTGTTACCAACGTAGTCAGCATATCTCAAAGTAAACACGAAAGTGCCTCAGTTATGCATATGGATAAAATAAAACCTCAGAGAAGTAATCATAATTACTAATTGGAAAGTTAGATTACACTACATAAGAACAGCGTTGGCAACACATTCTCTCATGTTTGTCTCATCCTAAGACCTTTATTGTTAGAATTTGCATTATATAGTTCCATATTTTAAACGTTTATTGAAGGAATTCAACAACTGCCCTAATGCTTCCTTTAGTTTTGAGTAAATGCTGGAGTATTTCTTTAAAGTGACAGAAAACTTAACAGCAATAGGCCGGTCTGTAATATGTTGAGCCTGTAAGATGCATTTGTATATAATACAAATTAGAAACTCACACAAATCAGTTATTTAAAGCATTTACTTTGCAAAACACAAGTCATCTCACCTTTGGAATCTCAGCCCATCAAAGACTGTAATGTCTGTAACCATCATACTCATCATATCATCCTCTTAATTACACGTGTTTTGCCTGTTCAAATGTTAACCATGCTTGGTTATAACTTATTTCCCAAAAGTATGTACACTCAGGGACAATATTGCTAGTTTGAATCTGATCTGATCTGAAGTTGGTGAAGATGACAAACACGAACTCCATCATTGCACATCTCAAACAGTATTTTCTTGATGGACCGCTGCTTAAGCAGACATATAGCAATATTTAGAGATTCTTTGTGCATGCTCATGATACTGCAGTTCCCATTTTAACAGTGTAGTTCAGACAGAACGTTTGAGGAGAAGCCTTCAAGCAGCATCTGCACTCTTCAAATGGACCAGATGTGCCTTTGGCTCTGCGGCCAAGTCTTTTAGCAGCGGCGGAACAAGCCTGCTGCCTCCCCTGGGGAGACGCACATAATAGCACAACTGTTTCAGGCAACAGGTAGCCCCCCGCTCCCTCCCTCCACACACCTCCCTGTACACTGCTCATAGGAAACAACAAGCTGGAATTTCCTCAAACTCAAACAAAGCAGATTCATATAGACATAAGAAAGTTGTCAGGGTTTGCATAGAAAGCTTTGCACTACTCCCTATTTAGATTTGAATACAAGCCATGCCATACAAGGGCATCCTTATTTTCACTTCCTCAAAGTTTCCTGACCAAGTTTTTTACTATCCATTCATGATACAAACAAAACTCCCAAAGGAAACGATCTGGGTTACATTTTTGCTTTTAATTCAGCCAGCAGGGATTGGAATGTTTGACTCCCATCCTCTCTATGATCAAGGGGGGATCTTGAGCTAGTCAAGCAAAACTGTAAGGATTATTGGCTTTTTACAAGGAGGCCTCTTATGCTATCCAAAAGAGTGTGGTCACTTGCCATGTGTACCTCTTCCAAAACGTATTGTTAAAGGCTCTGAATGGATTAGTCTTGGAAAATTTCCCATCAACATTTCAAAGAGATGAGTTGAATACAATACAGCGAAATTCCAACATAGTTGAAGCGATTGGAAACATCCAAAGCAGAACAGCAGTTGCCCAACAACTAGTGTTGAAATTTCTGATAAAAATGATGATAAATCTGTCTGCTAAACCTCTATGTTGTTGGAAAGCCTTTGTTGCTTTCAACCTGGCCTGCCTGTTTTAGTAATTCTTGCAAATGGGATTTTGCACTTTAACGCTTTCAGGTCATTACCTAAGGTGAATTATTCCTTTTTTAAATGGGTTGCTCAGGTCAGGAGAAGCCCCAACACAAACAGAGAAACAGGAACAAAGGAGGTGAGAGGAAGCTTGATCCATGCTGACAGACTCTGAGTCATCTTTCAACTGTCCATGTGTGTGCACCAAGTCCCTTTTCAAAGGCAAGTTAGAACTTACTGAAAGATGTGCAACACCACCACAATACCAAACAGTTCTCAGATTTAGTACCACCGGGTTTCAGGTTTCAGAATATCCGATTGATATGTGTGTTCTAAGCCATTAAAACTGGGACTTTGTCCTTAAGAGAGATGATGGAACAAAAATGACAAAAAAGATGCAAATTTGTGGATAAATACAAACAACACAGATATCCATCAAGTGTTTATGGAAGTTGTTGTCTACTTGTGTTAGCCAGTCATGGATTTTAGTTCTGAAAAGCATCTGCATGCCATTGAGAGGCCAGTTTATACACTTTGTTTTTTTTTCCCTCTTTTTTTTGTTTTGGTTTCCTCCAACAAAACTGCAGGTCTTTGGTCAGAGTTTTGCTTTGACAGGTGAAGATCAACCGGAGCCATCACTATTGGCCACCATGTAGGACTGAAAGGCGAAGGTCGGAACGGGGTCACCGGCAGCTCCGTCATTCTATACCTATTCAATAATATGCCCAGCCCCCACGAGGTCAGAGGTCACGCACAACATACCTTCCCCTCCGGAAAGTTCTCCAAACAGTGGCTGAGGATCACCAAACTTGAGTCATATTCACAAAAAGGCAAATGAAAACAATGGCTTAAAGTTACTGCAAAGGAAATGTAACATCAAAAAAGAATATTGGTGAAGCCACTGTTCTCTCTCTCAGTCTGTCTTATTCGTTCATTTGGATTTGACTCAACATGTTAGGGGACTTTAATTTCGTTGCTTAATAAGGGAGCCAAATAATAACAAGTCAAAGTTGGACGTCACTCTTCAAAGGACGTAATAATGTGAGCACTCAGACACGTTCATTAGCAATGATCATAATGCCAATTGTGCCTGTTACGGTTGAAAATTTTCTGTGGAGACAGTAAAATAGACTTAACGAGGCTGTGAGAAATGCTAAGCTTTCGACTGCAATTAACACTTAATGCTTAGCACATGGGAGAAAACATTGTTTTCTTCAGCTGCCCAATCTCAGGGCCTCTTCATTGACCAGACATTACTGCAGCCTCAGAAAACCAGTGCTGATTTTTTCTGTCAAAATGTATCAATAGTATATAATTATTTCACTCCTAGTATTCCTTAGAACAGGATCCTCAAACTCCAGTCCTGAAAGGCTGCAGCAATCAATTCACTGATTGAGTTTTTAAGGAAAATATGTTAAATTTATTGTGTTGAAACAAGGACAATTGGGTCTCTGCAATTGTCTGAACTCATGTTTTATCCATCTTTTTTTTTCTTCGTTTTCTTCCAACCCAACTGCAGGTCTTCAAAAGAAAACTTGCTTCAACAAGTGATTACCTGGAGCCATCACTGTTGGCCTCTCTTGGTCAGCCAAGAAATTTTTTATGAAGTTGTTCCTTTGAAATTCGCAGGCTTTAAGATCACCAACGCTACCTCAATATGTCACATTTATATTCTCAATATTACCTGCTTCTCGTGTCACCTGTATCTTATGTCTTTGATCAAACTTCAGAGAAATCCCGTATTTTGCACCCTCTCCAAATCACACAGCCCCCCAAAACCCCAACCCCTGTCCCAGCACTTTCTGAAAAGTGTTTGAGAATTTCTCTTGGGAGACAGGCAAAGATAATTGGTCACAGATTTTTCTCTCCTTCAGGACACAAAGAGATCTCCTATTCAGCCTCATGCAGCTGTCCCATTCATGAGCCCATAGCGATGCACACACAGCCTAATTCAGTGGTCCAGCGGAGGCCATGGGTGTTTTCCCGCCCCTGGATCTGACCCTCAGACCCTTATTCTACCACCCCTAGGATTCCTCTGTCTCACTAGAGTGCCCTGGGCCGTTATTAGTACAGCCTTTGATATTAGCAAAGTCATCAATTAGAGGCCCTGGGTGACTTGGAGAAGTGCACCTGTTGGAGGACTTGCTTTTGGATCGATGGTTGTTACTGACAAGGGTCATGTTGGCTTGATTATATTTTGGTGGATGAATAGCTTTCCTGACAAGGGTTCATGGGTCATTTGGGGACGGTTAAAGTTGAAGTCGTCCAAGTTGTTTAATCTGACAATACACTAAGTTGCCAGTTTATTACACCCGTCTAGTACTTATAAACTGGCAACTCGATCTATATGGTTTTGGTAATACATTCTATGAAGCCTGTGTTCATAATGTGTTATAAATGCATTTATAATGTGTGATATAGCCTACATAATACCTTATCATTCCTACCATACACCTGTATAGTTGCTAATAAGTAACTATAGTTACATGCATAACAAAACTATATAGTATCTATACCACAAATTATAATGCATTATTTCTTACAGCTGTTACTTTAAGTTACTCTAGTTTAAATTTTATTTTTATTTTTTGTAAAAGTAGATAACACATACCATTTACCACATATATAACACATTATGCCAGGGCATAACAGACTTGTAAAGTGAGCTTTTTTTTTCATTATGTTATAATGCATTATAACTTGCAGTAGGGATACTTTACCAGAGCCTGTGTTATGATGCAATACAACATTAGTGTCTTCAATGTTCTTATGAGCAGATATTGTTTGTTATGTAACTTGTTATAAAGTGATATACAGATGCTTTATAAGGTGTTATGAATGTAACTGTTACTACTTAAGAGTCTTCAGGCTTATCCCAGCCATTACAATGTATTATGTAAGCTATATGGCATGTTACAAATGCATTTATAATGCATTACGAATATAGAATTCATAGGAAGTGTTACCATTGTTTTTTCTAGATTTTCTAGTATCTAATGAGATAAGAGTGTTAACTTTGTTAAAGAGGAAGTGAAGCTTTTCGAAGCTTTTAAAAATGGTACAAATCTCTTGTATGGTGGAAGTGAAATCTCATTAATAATCTAATATTCGGACATTGAACTGTATATGTCTTCATTATTAGCATGATGTGTTATATTGTCAATTAAATGAACTAAATTAAGCATTATTCGACCAAATAATCTTATTTTAATGCTCTATCATTTGTAAGGAAAGGCCTAATTTGCTTACTTTAAATGATGCCAGCAAAGGAAAATGACATTCAGCCATTTTGAATTCGGCCTCTTCTTTGCTCCATGATTGTATTCATTGACATCTGACAGTATTCATGTCTAAATGGTCAGAAAATCACCAAGGGAGGAAGTGGAGGGGAGTCGGGCCATACGCTGCCTCTGGAAACAGTTGAAAGTAGGCTAACGCGTTTTCGGTGGGACTTCCTGTGCTTTCTCCTGACTCTACCTTAATAGATCACATGTGTGGAAAATGATGTATGGCCCTCAAAGAAAAGCATCTGTACAGAGAGTACAAAAGAGAGACCATCGTTCCACCGTTGAAAGTCATGAAGATACCGAGTGGAAGTCCACATTGTGGGGGAAAAGGTAAGAAGATGCAGAATGATTGTTCTACCAGTCCCAAACCGGCTTGCAGCGAGTGATGATGGCATAGCCAGGCTAGACCATCTCACGGGACCCTCGGAAAAGCCAGAGGTCAACCACCCCTTTCCTGATGTGCCATATGTTAAAGGAATTCAGCAGTGCATTGTGGAAGTTGAACCCCCACAACTCTGAAATTACTAACACATACATCTCCTGCGCTCTCTTTCTCTTTCTAGACCTCTTTAAGACTCAGCTTTTCTGGCCAAAGAGAGTAAAAGAAAAGAAAAAAACGGTCTAAAAATGTTTGTGCTGTTTTCACACACTGTTCACCTTGAGTAAAGGGAAGATAAATCTCTGTGATTTTATGGTGAAAGTGGGAGAATACAAGCTATGACACACAAAATGGGGAATGAGACATAAGGGAAGTTTCATACTATATTTATTAAATGGCCTACAACTTTTGACAGCTTTTCACCTCCACTTACATCTCAACTGGTTTACTGAATTAAATCTATGAGAGAAATACTGTACATTAATTCATGCATTTATTCATATCACCTCCTCAACTTAAAAAAAAACTTTGAAATATATATAGAAAATACTTTATATACAGTATGATGTACTTGATATTTGATATAAAATAATATTGAAGACATTGAAACTATAACTACATACCAAAATGTGTTAAACAAATCAAAACTATCTTATATTTTAGATTCTTCAAAGTAGCCTTAATGAAGCTTTGCACACTTTGTTGCGCACACTGGGCATTCTCTCATCCAGCTTCATGAGGAGCCACCTGGGATGCTTTTTCCAACAGTTATGAAGTTCTCAGGTACAATATCTGGTGAGCGGTGATCCTATGGTGGTCCATTGACGGACAGGGTAGAGGGAAGCTAACAAATTATCCATAGCAATAGATGGAGACAGTCAGTAATTTATACCTACAAAGTTAATCTATATCATAGATGTACCTGATAAAATGGCCAATGAGTGTAAAAACTTGCTAGCATCTTTTTTTAAATGAAACTGCTAGGTTTTCGGGGGAATATATGTGTATAAAGGTAGTAAAAAAAGAAAAGAAACAGGATTTCCGTGACAAAAATCCTTCATCAGTTGGGCAAGCAAAATGCTTCTTAAGCTGTAAGAGCTGAAACCAGTTGATTTTCAAAATTAGTAGATGTTGCTGTTGTCATAACATGGCATTCATTCCAAGGAATTCTAAAGGTCTGAGAGTATACATGTTATGTGCATTACTGTTGAAGTGTCTCAACACTGGAAAACAGAAATCTTTCATTTTTATGAAGATGCTTGACAAAACAATTATCTAGTCTTCTCTTGGTTTCCCCGATGTACAGCTGATTGCATCTCTTGCAGGAGACACAATAAACAACTCCTGCGGTGATGCATGAGGAGTGATGAGTGATAAAAGCTGATCCTTTATGGTCATGACTTATAATCAGCTTCACGATTTATATTTGTCATAGGAAAACATTTAAATCATAAACCCTGGGAAGAAAAACAGACATTTAATTTGATGGTACTGTATAATGAAAATATTTGATATACAGTACTGCGCAAAAGGCAGAGACAGCCCTTTTGTTTATTCAGTTTTCAATCAAATGGCCATTCAATACTTATTGTTAATTATTTCGTGGAAAACAATAATGATGGGAAAATGTATTTAACAGAAAATCACAGAAAAGCTTCAGCACTAAGTACAGTATCAAGTTCAAGTTCAAGTGGGTTTTTATTGTCATTTCTCCATATACCTCGTATACATTGAAATAAATTGTCGTTTCTACAGGACCATGGTGCAACATGCAACAAAACAGCAGCACGCTATACAGGACTACATAAAGTGCAAATACACGACAGTGAGGACGAGTGCAAATATACA
>JAOUQW010000004.1:12368827-12379152 GCA_028565825.1 Olivaichthys viedmensis
CCTGATCGTGCTTTGGATACAACTGATCCAGTTTCAGCAAAGCGTTTTAGAGTGCCATACAGTGGCAATGAAAAAAAAATGAATTAATGTGTTCTCAGACTTTTGGACACCACTGTATATTAACCCTAATGACTGATGATTTGAAATAACTTAGCTCTCAACCAAGAGCAGGGCTGTATTGCACGACAATATAGTTATACATGCTAGGAGAAAAAAGATCACAGTTGGACCCATGCAAAACAACCTTGTAAATATCTCCGTCCAAATTTTTGCATGTTTACCTTATGTCAGAAATGCGCTTATTACGACATGACAACTCTGAGAATTGCTGCCTTCATACAAAGGCTAAGATTTCTATATGAATATCTTTTCAAGTCGTAATTACAAGTGGGAGCGTTGGAATTAATTTTGATACCTGGGTTTCCAACTTGTACAACTTTCTTTTAGTAGTCAATGATTAAGCCATAGACACTGGCTAACTGTTGCATTATTTACCTTTTTACAATAAGAGGAAATGTTAGGAAGATGGCAAAAGAGATCAGGGTCACTAACTAGCTAATGTTAGAGGTGTGCTTAAATGTAAAGACTTTGTAATTCTGACTTTGCAAGTGACCATCTGACGAGCACGTGAGGGCAGAATGGATACAATGAGGCTATGATAGCTAGCAGTTAGCTAAGCCATATTTTAAGCACCATTTACTGGATTAAGATAGAAAGCTAAATGGCATAAGCTAAAAGACCTAACAACACTACACTATTGATTATGAGGTAATTTGTAGAAAATGGTAGGAAATGGGTGATAGACATGTACACAGTTGAATCAAGTTAAATCCTCACACTCCACTCATCATTGCCTTTAACTGAAGCCACTGTTTAATTTTTGGTCATGCTTGTGTATAATATTAGCTCTTTCAGAAAGTTCTGACTTTCCAACCGTTGACTCTTCCCAGTGTTCATGGTAGTCAGTTCAAACCTTTTTTTTTTTTTTTGTCTCTGTTTTTTTTCACAGTTAAAAGGATTAGCACTTTTAGCAGTATTATTTTGGACTTTTTTCTCAGTGCTACAATGTTTTAATTTGTGACCAAGAGGAACAGAACGGAAGGCACAAATACAGGCTGTTCATGGTCCCATGTTGTTTGGCCTTTTCACCACAGCTGCTATGCTTCTCAGGTTTCAGATTCGTTCTTTCAGTTTCCTGCCTTCAACTCCAACATGCTACCAGACCCCTCACGTAGCGCCACCATCACACCCCTGCTTACACACACACACCATAGAAAACCATGATGTCACATATGGGCTCTGCTTGGCTTTTTAAAATGTTTACATTTTGATTGTTTGTTAAATAAAAGATAAAATGTGTACACGCTTGGTTTTTACCTCTTGTTGGCATCACATCTGGTTTGGTTTGGGCGGCCTCTCGTGTGTTTGTTCACATGTTTGTGTTTTTTCCCTGTCCATTCTCGCGTAGCAGGGCAGCGAACACGCTTTGATCACACTCAGCCCTATGCCCTGTACGTTCTGGCCCTTTGGCAATTATTCTCTGCTCCCAGGTTTACAGAGAGATGTGTATTTATGATATTCTTTTAAGAAATTGTCTGATAGTCTGCATTTAAACCTTTGCATTATTCTAGGGTTTTACAATTCTACAGAGAATCGAGATTTGGCACAAATGCAGTTTACGCTTTTAATTTTCTGCCAGCTATTGTTCAACTCAAGAATTGATGTTGTTCTGTCAAGTGTTGGATTTTTTATTCCACACATTCTTTTTATCAGGATTGCAAGTAATATTGTCATACTGACCAAATCTATCTCTTCTTCTTTTTGCCCACACGGTCATGTTCTGACTGACCTGACTGGGCTACAATTCTGTCCCTAATAGTTTCGTGCAGTTGCTTTGATTTAGAAATAATTTTTGATTTAATACCAATATCAGAGCTCTGAGTAGATACTGAGATACTGGATACTGACTAGATACTGTCACAGCGTAGACAGGGAGGCAGGACACAGACGCAGAGCCGTTTCAATGAACATTTATTTTAAACTAAACACTACAGAGACTGGTACACACACAGCATGGCATTAACATATACATACATGCAATGAAGGACAAAGCAGGACGGGTACACGGGGATATTTATACACACTAATCAAGGAGACGAACGAGACACAAGTGGGATCAATCACATCACGAGACAAGAACCAACAAACATAAACACAAAGCGTGTGGCGCTCGTTGCACTAGCGACCGCCATGCGCGGTCATGTGCACCGCAGCGCAAGGCGGCGTGCCCGTGACAGATACTGATTGATTTAGCTAGCAAGCTCAATGACCATTTTATCTGGCTATGCAAAGTAGGCTAGCTAGCTATGTGACAGAATGCTTTGGAATTACTTCAGATAACATTACAGGGGGAAAAAAACATAGCAGCAATAATCTAGGCTACTTAAGGGTTGAGGCATCATTAACTAATTTATGTAGCAAGTTCAAATACCATGAAACAGCAGAAAGGATTGAAAACGTACTTCTACTATAAGCAAGCACCGCAAAGAACGTTGGAAGGTTCAGGGGTGTTAGTGTAGCTAGCATGTCTAGGGATTGTCTGCAAGCCTGCTATGTATAACGCCCGGGCCCATGACAAAACCTACCATTTTGACCAACATATTTTGATATGTTGATATGATATATCAAAGGTTCCCCTGGACCCCCACCTGGTCTGAGCCTGGGTTGCTCGACAACTCGCCCAATTGACTTCCTATGACAACGCTGCTGGTCGTTTGTTAGCGCAACAAGTAATTAAATTGATTTCACAAAGAAATTAGAAATGGTTTACATTTCCATCAAATTTAACCAGAGTTCAGCTCCACTTGGCGTTCAACTAAACCAAAGGTGCTCTGCTCCCATGTGCTCCTGCCCAATAAAATCCCCTGACAATACCAATACTCAATATCGGGTCACTGAATCCTTAGCTCTTTTTTTATTTTATGCTCAGATTGGGGGTAAGCAACTTCACCTTGAGTAAATTACCATGAACCACCTTGCTCTTGGAAGGACACTTGAACAAAGAACTTCAGTAATGCATCCACATCAAATAGGAACTGAACACTACAATCTCGTTCATCACATGAAGCGACTGAACCACTATCCCAGTGCTGCGCTCCTCCAAAAAGGAACTGCCTTATAGGGATAGCATCATCGTTTTATAGCCTGAGAGAAACACACATGGAATCAACTGGCATCGTTGCAAACGCCTTTCTGCAGCTGTGCTCTTGCATTCCACTCACCATCAAGAGCATGATACAGTTTTCCATTCTCATCACGGGACAAACGCATAGCCGTAACAATAGCAGAGCTGTTCTCCAAAAAAAAAAAAAGAGAGAGAAAGAATCCACCCTACACCTGCTGTGTGCAGTGAGAGCAAGGAACAACTGGAGACATAGTGTATTTGTGTGTGTGTGTGTGTGTGTGTTTGTGTGTGTGTGTGCATACCCAGAAATGAAAATGCTCTCTGCTCATTTTAACCCTCTCGTGAAAGCCAGGTTGTCGCCATCGGGGCTTTGGGTGGTCACAGAGAGAGGTATGGGAAATATGTGAGCAACAGTAAGGCAGAGATTAAAAGGCTCCTGGTGGGCTCGGTCCAATAAAGCCAGTGGAGCCACGATGCCGCAATCTGGACTCTTCTGCATATGGAAAGTATGTTTGCCATTCCAGCATCGTCGCTCAGACACTACTTAGTCACTTTATGTGTTAATGTTTGTGTATCTCTCTCGCTGTATGTGTGCAAGTATGTGCATGAGAGCACCAGAAGGAGGATTACTTGTTGAAATAGCAATGGATCAACTCAAAGACAACATTGGTTTGATTTGTAAGCGCTGCCATTGGAATGAAAGGCCATTGCAGCTGTCTATTTGGGCAGCTGCTCATTTTGAACATATTTGACCGAAACAAAAAGGAATCAGCCAATGGCCTTACTTCAGAAGTCATCTGAAGTAAGGCCACTGGCTGATTCCTTTTTGTTTCCCTTTTGATTCCTTTTCGTGTTTATAAACTTATAAACCTTCAACTGTTATTTTGGGCCAAGGTGATACATGTTAAGGTAATCCTACATGACACTGGACCTGTGGTCTGTGGTTGATTCTGTAGTGTACATACCGTTTACATCATATGTGTGTGTGTGTCTGTATGTGTATGTGGGTGTAAGTTGTGAAAGCAACCGACAGTTAAAGACACACAAAAATAAATCCAGATAGCACATAATTGACAGTATATCCTTGGCATATAACGCATTCAATCGGAGAGTATGAGATGCTGACCAAGGGCGACACATGTTGTCAAAGCCTGTGAATGTGTGTGTGTGTGTGTGTGTGTGTGTGTGTGAGTGCATATGTCTGTGTGTTTGTGTGCATGCATGTGAAAGTGTTTGCATTTTTCCCCTCTAATCTCCCTTACACAATATCCAGGAATCAGAGAACATCGCTCAACTAGAGACTAATCAAAGTGCTGATTCTTTAAAAGACAGCTGTTGTCATGTGTGTTAATTCAGAGCGATCTCCCTATGCAGAACAACGCCGGACATAGTCGCTTAGTGAAATCAGCCAGGGAACCAAGGTTTATTCAGCTCTCTCAGCCACGGTAAGTGCCATTTGGTTTTCCAGTGGTTTTGAACTTTTCATAGCATTACACAAATTATAATTAATACCTTCTTTAATAATAATTCAAATACACATTAGGTCCATTAAATGAATGTTGTTTTATTCTTCCTTTAGTGCATCATTTTTAAATGGTATTTGGTATTTTATCCACCATTCAGTGTATATTAATAGTTTTGGTATCATCTGGTTTTATCTTTAATGCATATCCCAAAAAGTAGTTCTTCATAAATGTACTAAATCTACTCTAATGTGAGCACTTCAAATCAGCATCTAACTTGGTCTGTACTTTGTTTTTGTTTTTGTGATGTGTTCCTGTTGTTTCTGAGTTGAATGAGCCCCTGTTGTCGAACTTAATGAGGCCATGAACATGGTCATATGTACAAAACTGACCTTTTCATATTTCCAAATGTAGCTAATTTATAATTTTATAATTAATTAAGCCTCAGTACATAACATATGCTCTGTATAGGAAGACATTCAAGGAATTGGCACTTTGATTAGTCTCTAATTGAGTAATGTTCTCTTTTCTCTTAATTTATTAACTAATTTCATAATTGATTGCACAAAGCAAAACACAAATAGATTCGAGATAATGACTGATGACTGTACACACTTCAGGAATCAATACGTTATAAAAAGCCAGAGCTTTTTTTCATAACTTTCCAGCAACTTCACATAACTCCAGAGACAGAACACAGCATTCAAATATAAGATTCATCAAAAAATTACACCATCTTATGGTGCCTTTTCATTAGAGGAATTGATCACAATGTTCGGATCTGAACTGTCCTCCCAGTGGATGTGTAGCAAAGCAATTTGTCCACTTTCTGACTCTTGAAACTGTACAAATTCAGGAGGAGACACTATGGAAGGACGCCTTGATCTGTCCTTCGCACTCTAAGCTATTGATAATCAAAAGAATGGTCAGACAGTGAATGTGATATTTTTGTGTGAGCTGTATTAAGAGAAGGCTGCATTGTGTTCTCATGCCTGAATTTCTGGCCTGGTCCAAACGAGAGTCTGAGACTGAGGTCACATTTGATTCCAGGGATTTATTGGGCCATTGTGTGCTCCCACACACCAGCCTGCAACAGCTGAAGGGTTTGAAATGAGATCCTGAGCAGGTGCTCGAGTGGGAGAGAGGGAATTTAGGTGAATTTGCCTTGCTTCTCTTCTCCCCCGTCCTTCATCTCCCTTCATGTCTCTCACCATTAGCACAGAGAAACTGAAGAACTTGGATGGAAAAAAGGAGTACCTTTAAAACCTGGCTAAATAAGATGGCAGTATATTGAGTTATGTAAGCCGAATAAAAATGCAGTGAAAAGAAGCAACTGTATGTGTGTTTTAAAAAGAAACTATACTATATGGTTGCACAAATAAAACCTTGTTGAGTTGTGTCTTATCTTCTAAAAAAATACAATAAATCTACTAAATGTTTGATCTGAGTAGTGATTTCAGTCAGTGCTGTTGTACTGGAATAGCATTACTTCATGGTGATTATTAATAGAATTTTATTCTATTCCTAAAAATATTGACATTAATAACAACAGTAATAACAATAGGAATACATAATAGGCTTACATAACATCACAACTGATTTATATGGTTATATATTAAAATAGTTAATGATAATTAACACAAAAGACTAAATTAATCAAGTGAATATTAATCACCATGGGATTTTTAGAGATATTATAGTTTTAGGTATAAATAAGTGTCTAGACCTGTAAATCTGTCTTACATTTGGAAACAATGGACACAATCTTAAATGAGTTTTGTTATGGTATAAGGTAGCAATTTTTAACCCCTTAAACTCCCAGGATCTGTTGGTGGGTCCAGACTTATATTTCTAAACTCTTCTAACTACATACCTTCCCTATAAGTTACATGGTAGTTACTAAATAATTAATAGTAGTTACTAAGTAGTTACTAATATGCTTTAAGTTAAATACATGAATAATAAGCTTGAACTTTAAGGGGTTAAAGATCATTAAAGGATGGCAGAGCTTTATTTTAAGTTTTATTTTAAACACTTGGCCAATATGTAAAACCATCTTGTCTCTAAAATGACTCTTCTGAAACCCAGCTCACTTCATCTGCTATCAGGTATGGAATGGTAGAGATAGCTAGTGAGACTATAGTTTTTGTTGACCTGGTCTATTGTTCTGTGAGAAAGGATCAGAGGTTTCACCCCTTTATCTTTTGTTTCCTTACACCACCTTCCCTCACCACCCTGTGACCCTGAATCTAAGGTTACATGTGACCTTTTGCTTTGCAAAAGTACCGAGCTAGTGATGCCACGAGCATCTCCTTAGAAAGGAAGAAAACAGCTAGTCACCTTAGGCACATGGGATGGAAACTGATTAAAACTAAATGAGTAAAGGTCTAACTTCAGCATTATATTTGAATTAATGGATTGAATTTAACCCCTTAAAGTCCATCGACCAGTCATGGGTCCAGACTTACATTCCTCACTGTTGTAGCTACATACCTTTCCCATTAGTTTCACAGTAGTTACTGAAGAATTCATGGTAGTTACTGAATAATATGCTTTAACTTGAATAACTTAATAATAAGCTGGAATTTTAAGGGGTTAATCTTTCTTTTTCTTCATCTCCCTGTCTCATCTGATTCCTCCCCTGATTGATTCCTATGTTGGCTGCAAACTCTATTGTTATGGTGGAAACAAGGGAAAAGGGATGCTTATACTTTCAAAATTCTTACTTTGTAAAATGCCTTATGGAGAAAAAGTAATGCCAATGCTATCATGTTAAAACTAAGCCACTTCTTGGAAAACTTCAAACTCTCCATCCTTGATGTTTTCTGATATTTTAATAGAAGACAGTCTTTGAATTTAACAGTTCACAAGCCTACTACACTCATTGTAAAATAACAAATTGTC
This sequence comes from Olivaichthys viedmensis, assembly GCA_028565825.1. Lineage (NCBI taxonomy): Eukaryota > Metazoa > Chordata > Actinopteri > Siluriformes > Diplomystidae > Olivaichthys > Olivaichthys viedmensis. The sequence goes on from JAOUQW010000004.1 coordinate 12,376,379, forward strand.
AGTGTCAGAGATAAAATTTTAAAAAAGGGACACTTGAACTGCTCCCAGAAGGCCCCACTTCCCTGCCTCGCCTACCCCCAAGAGCCTGGTCAGGCATCAATCAAAGCGGCTAAGTGGGATTCTTCAGCAGAGATGCTATCAGCAGCGGCCTCTTACAGCCCCTCACACTTCTGTCTCACTTATCTACAGTGATAATTGCTCTGAACACGGAGTCTCTGCTTCCCTCTAACACAAATCCCCGAGCTCTACTTCAAACTCAGTCATCCAGTGAAGTTTCATTAAAATGCCCAAAATGAGACTAAGCCGCAGCCTGTATTTGTGTTTATTCCCTTATTTTGCATGGTGATTAGTGTGTGGCTTTGGTCCTACATATTGAGGGAGGAACTGTCATGGTGGAGGTCGTTGCAGTACAGGGGACTGTTGGTCTGTCAGTAGACCCTCAGTGTGTGTCTGGCTGAATTCATACCACAGTATGATGGTCCTAATAACAAAAACAAGCAGCTCGGTGTGGATCTGCTCCCGCCGTGTGAGTGCCATAATGAGGACCAGATGCAGCTGCCCAGACATACAGTCAGTGGAAACCTGAAACCTCTTCCACTTTCTCTCTCTTTCTTTGTATATATCTCTCTCTCTTTTTCCTTGTCTTATTCTTTCTTTTCTCCGCTCACACCTCTATTTTGCACTTCCTTTTAAGGGCTGAGAAAAGGCTCAGGCTGTCGGCCAGCTTCGTAACTTTCAGCTGGTCTTTGTTGATAGCTGATCTCACTTCAACCTCGTTCCTTCTTTTGTTTTTTTCTTTTTTTTCTTTTCAAGAAACGACATTCTTATCCTGTTGTCTTATTCACTCTTACCATCCATAAATGTAGCCGCTTTACTCCTCTTTCTCCAGCTCTCCAGTGGAGACTGCCCGTTCCCTCTTACTCGTCTGGCATTCAGACTTGCCGTGAAGCAGAGGGCTAATTTTACCAGACTGACATCATTGCTCTATTGTATAAGAACAAGTGAGTCAGTGTCAAGAGAAATGCACTGGCCCTATTCTTTCTTTTTCTTCTTTTCTTTCCTACACCCGATTCATCTCAGTAATTGACAAAGCCCCCGACTTTCTTCAAGAAGGGAAATATGTATATTCACTGGTTCATGCAATGCAATATGTTCACAAGCTCAGGGGGAAAGAAAGAGGCCTTTCTCCACCCATCAGCCTTGTCAGGCTGTCTTCTGACAGGAGGCGCTTGTAAGAGGCTCACTCATCCATCCACCTTAGTGAATGAAGTGTTTGCTTCAGTGGTCTGTATCTGAATGATGCCTCTGTACCATCAATACCCTTATAAGCCCGAGAGAGGAATGACTTTATGAGAGCAGCCTGCTCTGCAGAACCACAACCATGTAATTACTGTTGCCACACACAACATTAATGCACTCATTATTGTGGAAGAGACTGAGATGTTGCCGCCGGGCCGAGTTTGATAAAGGCAGCTGGGTATTAAATGATAACGACATTAATAACCTGCCTCAACCAACCAAAAACAACAAATGTTTGGTAGAGCCATTTTGGTAGGACCATTAATTAAACAGTAAATTTGATGGAACGAAATTGATTCATTGCCTGTCTTTCAGAATATCAGCCTACTCCAAATGGATCCTGGAAATCTGCTCTCAAGAAGGTACATTACTGAACTACATTAGCACTACATCCTGTGTGATACATAAACCTTAATGTAGTTCATTGTTCAGACTTATAAAACTGTTTATGTAATTGAACTTTGCTGACAAGCTAGTTCAACACACCATGGCAGTACTGTGTAGGTTTGGCTTTCTATAAAACACAGGAACATACTGTAAGACATCAGAATAGCATGAACCCTCGGCTGTGCAGGACTCACTTCTGCTCCATTATACCCTGAGACACGTATTAAAAAGTTTTCCCGCTAAGGGTTTAGATCACTGTATAACTATTTTATTCTCCCTACAATTAGGTAGCGCTAACATAAAGTTGTTGGGCATTGACTACTGACCAGGGGTGGGCAATCCGACAATATGATAATGATATCATGATAAATTATGTTGTATCATTTTTTCCCATACACAATTGGTGTTAATCGTCCTCTACCCTTCATCAGTGTCAGTTTCTGACCACAGGACTGCTGTTGGCTGGAGATTTTAGATTGGTGTACTGTTTCTTAACAGAGCAGTGACAATAAGGTGTTTAAAATCAGCTTGGTCCTATGGTGGCACCTGTCCACTGATGGACGAGGTAGAGGGGAGCTGACAAATTGTGCATACAAACAGATGGACTGTACTTGTATATCTACAAAGTGCAACTATATGTTAGGTGTACCTGATAAAGTGGTCACCGAGGGAATATTGTGATTCATATAGTGTATTATGAAAACATTTTCAGGTATCGCTATTTGATCATTTTGCCACATCGCCCACTCCAATTGACTACAAAAAAAGGTAACTACGCAAGAGCACCCAAAGTCCTCTAAAATGTTAAACTATCCTATAGTTTCTCAAATGTTCTATATGAAATGGTAGACTATCCTACAGGCCTATGGTTCTCAAAGTGGGGTCCATGAAGCATAGCCAGAGGATCCGCAATAATTTTTTCAAAATGGTGTTACAGTGGTGATCATGATAGACCACTATCGAAAGTTATTATAGTTGGTATAGTTATTATTTTGTTATTATAGATATAAAGCTAATTTAATGGTCCCTTGAATTGAATGGGTTTAATCTAAAGCCTAATAAGAAGTATAAAGAAAGTCAACTAATGG
>JAOUQW010000004.1:12449845-12464511 GCA_028565825.1 Olivaichthys viedmensis
TTTCTCTTTTACAAGTAACATAATTTTACATAATACAACTAAATAAACGCTACATTTTAATCATTAAATAAATAAATAAATAAATAAGATAAACAAGAAATGACAATATTATAATCAACATAATTATGCTACAGTAGGTAGGGACTGTTTCAAATGATTTTGCTTTGTAATACTGTGATAAATCATTGCTGCTTATTCACCATGAAATAAAATAAAAATTGATCACAAGAAAAAATGTTTAAAGCTGAATGCATACTATGCACAATTGTGGGCTGGTTTAAAAAATGTGCTAGATTTAATTCTGTTACCTTCTGGTATGATGGGTTTAAAAACTTAAAATCTTTACATGACACTGTAAATCCGGCTGGGAGTAATATATTTGTGGGTGATCAATATTAAACTCACAGCGCTCATAAGCGAGTCGAGCACACTGACAGCAAAAGCTGTGCCGCAGGCAAAGGGCTGGGTCAGATACAGCTCCGTGTCCGGGTCATCATCGTCATCTTGGTCCAGGAACTGAACGTTTGAGTCATTCACTGTGGCACAGGAACACATCATTACAATCATGCAGATCAAGCAATGATGTTTACAAGCGCTAGAGGGTCTAATATACATCTGTAAAGAAAATAAGATTTTAATACAAAATTGAGGAATTAAACTTTAAACTTTGCAAATGAAGTAAACCTACTCGAAAAGCGGTATACAGAAACACTATATCTTGAACTGTTGCTTATTAAATATTCCTTAGGAATAAAATAAATAACGAAGGACCATGCACGACAGGGATCATGCAGTCTGAAAAAAATAAAAAACAATTGATAAAGAAAGCACAAAAGATAGAAAATATCTGTGGAATACTGCATTACTGTCATGTACTGTACTGAAAAGGATATACCCTAAATATTTTTAAAAGGTTTTGAAACACAAAGCTTTCACTTTTCAGCGTCTGAACCTGTGCATACACTCTGTATAATACATTACATGCAAAATACCAATGAATGGCATAAAGAGTGAGGAAAAATTGAAATGTCAACATAATCCAATTGCTCAATTCTCTTAATTGAGTATAAGCCAGGCTTAGCTAATGATAATAAAACACTGAGGGGAGATTGTTATTGAAACAATTTCAAAGGTAAACAAAAAGGAAAAACCCAAATGAGAGTATTATACACAATACAAGCATTGACTTATTTAGGAAGTTTCAAAAATCTGCATGTTAAGATCAACAGCAGTGGGTTTTTAAGGATATTTTCTAGAGTAGCCAGCGTTTGGAGAAAATGCCCTGAAACCCAGTTCTATTTGAGCACAGCTTCATACAAATCTTTGTTTCACCCCTTTTCAAAATGTATGCTTTAGAGATTAGGACCAGCTCCAAAATAAATAAATAAAAATAAACAGCTTAAAGGAAGGTTTTATCTAGAGGGTGTTTTTTTGAAATTTGATTTCTTCCCAGACTTCCTGTGAGCTGTGGAAGAGAAATGTCAGTCTTTCAGACCGGCTGCTGATAAAAAAGAGCCTGGGCTACAGAAATGAACTGCAGGGAGATGCTATGGAAACAGCAACAAGGACAGACTAGTGTGATCAAAGGCCTAGTGATGCTCTGAGAGAGAGGGAGAAAAAATCATATAAAACAAAAAAGTCCAAAACAAGAGAGTCAATTTCAACCAGAACCGAGAATAAAAATGTGTTCAAAGTGATGCCAAGGGAGCAGGCCTCGTCTGCAGCCAGAGGAATCAAGACAAGCCGATGAAGGAGGCAGAGGCATCAGTGCAGTGGAGGACAAGGGGCACAGCTTACCCAGTTCTGTTATCATTTGTATGTTGGTTCCACTGTTAATTTCCTGACTGAATGGAACCAAAGGCAGCAGTTTGCCAGGCTTAGCTAATGACGATAAAAGAACGTTGAGGGGAGATTGTTATTGAAATAAGTTCAAAGGCAAGCAAAAATGAAAAGCATAATGAGAGTATCACATCAACAGTGGGATTAGAAATCTAAAGGTACAGTATCTGCTTTAAGAAGGGCACAGCATCTGTAAGTGCAGAGCAAGATACCAGACATCTGTGCCTAACAGATTCTGCCTCCATGACGTGTGGGTTTTAGCCTTTCAATGCTGGAGTGGAAAGGTACTTGGATAAGAACAAAAAAAATAAAAAATAAAAAACAGTTGATGGGATTAAAGCAAACATAGGCAAATGCCTAAAACCAGCTACATGAGGTTTCTCACCATGTTGGCTACTCTAACAGCACTGAGATTATGTGTCTCCGATGTGAGTCTCTGGAACCCCTCATGGGCGATATCCGATTCCTCTGGTCTTGAGGGGCCATTGGAATTGAAGTGTGTTTGGTGTGTGATGCTTACAGGCCCTTTCACTAAAGTGCAGTATAATTGGGTCAGTAGAGAGTTAGAGGGGCCAGTCCCGTGTGCTTTAGTGTCTTCTGAGATCTGAAACTTTCATGAGTCCCTCTGCCCTGGGAATACTGCCACTGTCATTGTTATTAATAAATGGACCCATTTTACAAGATGCCTTTTGCCTCTATACAAGTCCAGCTAGTCCTGCGCATTAAAGGGGATATAGTTACGCATCTGACTTTGACCTATTTAGCTGAATATTCCAGAAAACACATCTCGTCAGGCACAACAGCACAGACATATGATGTACGTCACAGCTGTTAGACCGCTGGATGCAAGTTCAGACTGATCACACTCGACTTTGACATGGTAGCAGTATGACTGCAGTCATGGCTCACCTAGTTCAGTTATGATTGGGATGTTGGAGCCAGTGGTGACGGACGTCTGGCGAACCAAGCCATGCACTGGACTGTTGTCTGGAGATGATCTGTCCATTCCCGGAGGTGTGAAACCTGAGGGAGAGAGGGAGGGAAAATAAACCAATTTCAGTACTTCTATCGGTCACATATAAGCTAAAGGTCTGAGGTTGCTGTGGTACAAATGCCTGTGTTGCTATGAAGACAGACAGTGTTCAAAATATCAAAGGTGATATAGATATAAATGTCTAAAACACTGCAGTTTGGATATTCAGCTTTTAGAGGTCAGCTGAGACATATTTAGCATTTGCTGCTTTCCATCAACTGGTAGATATAAATTTTATATGTTGTTCATTTTGTTACCATAAAATTGGTGAAGTGGATCTTGAAAACCTTTTATGCGAAAACGCGATTCTGAGCCATGAAATACAAGTGCCTGTGACAGGACTATGAATTCACATGACTTGACACTTTTGCATTTCCTCAAGCTGACAAGTAAACACCTTAAATCAGTAATGCCATATGCATAATGCATCAGGCCTGTTTTGACATCCATCATTTAGTGCTGACTAGAGAAAAAATGCAAGCATATAGTTTCTTTTTTGTACAATGGAAAACATAATTCAGGAATAGATTCAGGTCAGAAAGTTTTTAAAGTAGTGCAGAATTCTGTGCACTCACTCTGAGCCTCTTTTCAGCTAAGAGATGTGAGAGCAGGGAGAAGACTCTAAACATTTTCCCACTTTCCCCAAATTTTAAACTGTGAACAAAATAATTCCTGCTTACCCTGCTGACACATCACAAACAATGACAGTCCGAGTAAAGCTCCTTGCTGAAAATCTAAACAATACCAAACGGGTACCTTTTTCGTAATGTCTATAAAAAGGTGACGTTCACGTTCCACAACAAAGACAGGTAGGTACTACCACAGTTAACATTTTCACTTCACAGCATGAACCAGCACTGCAGCATAGTGCATCTTCTGGTGAAAGTATACACAACAGAGCTATAAAATATGCTGGTTTCCGCTAGGGGAAAAAGGTAAGAATATGCACAATTCTACTTGAGCTTAACTACTGCATAAAATACAGAAAAGAAAAATCAAAAGGTTTGTGTGCATTGACAGATGCAATTTTACAGTGCAGAAAATCCCCCACAAAAATCATTTTATGGTCATGCATGTAAGATCTGTATGTGCTGCATTTTATTTTTTATAAATAAATTTTTTGGTTACATAATTCAGCTGTATAGTAATATAAGTAATGTATAATTGATATAGTAATAGTAATATGTTTGAAATGACATTTATAAATGCTATAATAGTTTTGCTCTTTGCTCCATGTAATTCAGCAGGTGATCTTATGAAGAGGTGAAAACAATTTTCTTCTTTTTTGTGTATTCCAAAAATACAACAATTACTTGCCTTGTATAATTTCCTGCATTATTTTAATTATAATTATTCCTATTTCTATTGAAATGTTTTACTTCTTCCCATGTCTGCAGACATTACTGAAGGTCTAACTTTAACAAAGTAAACACTCTAACTAAATATGGTTTTATAGTTTAGTGTAGATACCAGTTGTTTCCCAACCCTAGTCCTGAGAGCCTCCTGGATGATCCACATTTTTCTTTTGCCCCAGAGCCCACCACACCTCAACCAGGTATTTAGCGTTCTTGATTGCTTGGTTCAGATGTGTTGGGAAAAAATAAAGGCCACAATTAAAAAATGAATTTAAATTATACAATTTTCCCCTTACCCCAAAAGTAATCGATCAGCCAAGACGTGTTTGGTGTCAGAAGTTAGCGTCTTTAGTTTTGTACAAGAGCTACGAGGCTAATGTAGCTAACAAGTAATGGAAGCTTATAGCTACTAGTTAGTAATGTGCAGCCTCATGCCTAAATCATCACACATTAGCCTCAAAAGACCTTTTTGGCCAAGTAATACTATTTTTACATGTTTCATAAAATAGAAAAATAAATCCATATACAAAATTAAAATATATATACCAAACTAGGTGCTGAGAAAGAAAGATTCCAGCTTCAAGACAGCTGCTACTACTGCTGTACTTTTAGCCATATTTACAGAAGCAAGTATATTTGAGATTGCTGAACAATGCAACACGGTTTGAGGTATGTGATGATTTCGGCAGGACATTTGCACGATTTAACTGGTAGCTATAATCTTCCTTGTTAGCTACATTAGCCTTGCAGCTCCAGTGCAAAAGTAAAGCAAGCAAACACCAAAACAATATTTCGGGTATGGAGAAATTATGTAAATTTTATTTTTGGTTGAACTTTTCCTTTATAGATAGGAACCTGGCCAGCATATTTTACTTTGCAGGTTACCTAATTTGCTACTAAAATCTTTGTACAGTACCGCTAGATTGCACAAGCTGTGCAGCAGTGTGCTTGTCGATTTTTAATAGCACTTTAAATGTACATAAACTCAGTAGGCAAAAGTTAAATTTATGATCTATTTACTACATGCTACAAAAAGCATGTAACCGAAAAAATAATAATAATAAAAGCAGTCCTATAATTATCTACTACATTGGTGAATATGTTTCATGAACCAAAATCCTTAAAAAAAAATAGCTCCCCTTCAAATGTGTATGTCTCCTCAACTCCCTGCAGGTATCTACAGAAGGACGCATAAAAGTAGCTCACGAAACTAGATGTACATTAAAGTTTAATCTTTTAAATATATATTTTACACCGACACTTTCTGTAAAGGATTTATTACTTTGACCATAATATTTATCTATGCCATATGTTACTCTTCCCTAATCTTGCTTTTGATATGATTCAGGCAAATCAGCAAAAAAGATCATCAATAAAATAATTTATTTGTGTACGTTAATATAATTATTGAATTTATACAATTCATAAAAATGTTTATTGATATAAATTAATTTATTGTATTATTTAAGTATTAATAAAATAGTCATGATTTAATTTTATGTGACTAAAAGGTTCTCAGTAATTAAATGGTTGTATATAAAAGCTTTACATAGCCTATTATTGTAAGAACCTTTTTTTTTTTTCCCAAGGCTATAGAATATCATAATGCGAGTTCCCACCAGCCTCCAAATAGGCCTACCTTTTTTTCTCCCCGGAACCCGAACGAAGTTTCGCGTCCCACACGGAGCGCTTATGCGACGCACAAGTTCTGTTCTTCAACTATTTTCCTCCGCTGGACAACTGCTGTCGGCGTTCAGGTAGTGAACATGAGAAAAAACCCGTCCATACATTTAAATGTCCTCTTCGCTTGACCCTGATATTTAAAAAGCACCATGCAGTCGCGCATCTTATTGAAAGGAACAGGCGCCGCTGTGGCTGCCAGAAGACTCCGGAATATTTTGGGTCCTGTCATGTCAAGGGAAGGTTGGAGCGCGCATGAGGTCAAACACTGCAACACTTCTTCAGGTACACGCACTTCTCACGTTTGGCTTTCAGTGACTAGTAACTGCATCCCAGCAGCCTGAAATCATATAACAAATCCTCCTCCTCCTTCAGTTAGAGGGACTTGTCAACATCAGTACTTGGGCTATGTCCAAAATCGCAGGCATGGGTGGCAAACTCTTTCGACACCCTGTTTAGTGTAGTTGCATTCGGTTTAGGACGTAGCCTACGTGTTTGTGTCATTCATATATAATACCTATAGCGTACTGTTTAGTCTAATGTTCAGCACCATTCTACTTCTGGATGCTGAATAAGCTATAGGAAGCAACAATTATCAGGGTCGCACATCTTTTCTTATTTGCAAAAATATTCTTTTCTTCTTTCTTTCTTTTTTTACCACATTTGACCACATTATGCAATTTCTTATGATCCCTCCTTCATTGGCAGGTGACACAGTGAAGATAGGGGAGATCTCCTATCAGCTCAAGACACCCAGAAACCCTGAGCTTGTGCCATTAAATCACAGTATGTACTCTTCTGAATGTAACGAATCATTTGCAAATTGTTCCCCTGAAACGTGCCTTTGTCTGAGGTACTATGCTTTCGCAGCCGCACCTGCTGTCTTCTGTCTGTCAGAAAAACTGGGAGAGCTACACCTGCAGCAGCTCGGGGTTGATTGTATTAAAGGCCGAGCTGAAGTCCACAGACGGGACTCTTTCATAGCTTCCTGGACTGCCGAGATGCTGTAGGATTGAAGTGCAGGGTCAGATTGACTGCATCATCAGCAGACCTATCGGCCCTGTATGCGAACTGCAGGGGGTCCAGTAAGGGGTCAGTGATAGCCTTCAGATAAGCTAAGACCAGACGTTCGAAGACCTTCATGACTACGGAGGTCAGTGCAACTGGCCTGTAGTCATTTAGGCTTGTGATGATATTCTTTTTGGGAACCGGGATGATGGTGGAGGATTTGAAGCAGGGGGAACAAAGCAGAGGTCCAATGAGGTGTTAAAGATGTCTGTGAAGACAGGTGCCAGTTGGTTACAGCAGTGCTTTAGGGTGGATGGTGAGACTAGGTCTGGTCCTGGAGCCTTTCTCACCTTTTGGCCTCTTAAGAGCCTGTTGACATCCTGCTCGCTGATGGTGAGAGGCAGAGGTGAGAGGTGAGATGGTGGCTGGTGATTGTCCTTGGCTATTTCAAATCTGCTGTAAAACACATTCAGGTATGACAATAACAAACAAAAACAAACACAACAGGTAGGAGCACCACACCGAGGCAGGCATCCACGGCGCCATCTTAGGGATCGCCATCTTTCCCTAACACTTATTAAAAATGGATTAGATAGAGACGGAGAGAGAGAGAGAGCCTCCTTCCCTCCTTATCCCAGGCTTCATCTGTGAGCTTCGACAGGCCCATTTGTTTTCATTTACAGGATGTTTTGTTCGATATCTAATGAAATACTGTAACTATCTATATATCGACCAAACCATCAGCCGTGATGGCTGTAATTGGTCACTGGCTGTCATTTCACTCTGCATCTTTCCCATTTCACCACCCGTGTTTGTTTGATTACATTTGTGCTGTAATAACAGAGGCAAATGCCTCCTAATATCCGCCCACTCCTAGGATTTTTTGCTGCGCCTGAAAAATCGTACCATATCCATTATAAAACTGTGCTGTCATCTTCTACAGGATGTTACGCAGCACTGCTTGATGACACTCAATATATATATTTTTAAATGTAGTGAACAGATGTTATGTCTCATTTATTAATATATGATGTATGGTGTAATGATGCGTAATCTGTTGGCATCATTAGAGCATGTGAAGCCAGTTTGTTAGTGAACCGCGTTTACATAGCAATATCCATTTATTTGATGAAAGCACTGCTTGTTAAGTTGCTCGAGTGTGGAATAAATCCCTAATCAGACTAATAGCCCTCAGACCTCCTAGGTTTCATCTCACCTGAAATGAACATCGTCGGCATGTCATTAGGGATAACTCCAGCTAAGTCGATGATGAAATGGGAAGGAAATTCAAGGAAAGGGGAACTATTTCATCATAAGGACAGTCTCGCGTTTGATATTTGCCCCGCGCATCAGTTTTCATCTGGTTTTACATACTTGATCTTGTCTCTGAAGACAGGCCTCTAGGTTCCCTTCCTTATTGATGCTGTCCTTGAACGTTGATTTTCATTTGAATCCTAATATCCAACAAGAGTGTCCTTTCTTTTCCTCCTTACAGCTCTCTAAGGAGAGGAGAAAATCTTGCTCTTTTTCTCCCCCTCTCTCGCATACCTTATATTATATCCCTGAAAACCTCTGGAGGAAAGGTAATATATCATCAGTAGAATAGGATTGAAAATGGTGAAGCTCTCCAGAAATACAAAACGTTTGTGCAGAAAGGCTGCGCATCTGAACGGTGCCTTTAACAATAAGCTATTACTCTGTGTGTATGTGTATGTGTATGTGTATGCGCGCATGTGTGTACTCTTCGCTCAGTAATGGCTGGAGGAAAGTTTTAATCTTCACAGCGCTCCGTCAGCACTTCATTACTTCATTAAGAATCAGGCTTTTCAGCCGCGTTGAGGCGATGTGAGTGACAGGAAACGGGACAGGGGGCGTAGCGCATTTCAGATATCAATAGGCAGCGTCGATGCTGCCAGGTAACGTGACGGATTATCTGAAATGAATTTCGTCAGTTCATTGCTGATTAGTTATTGTACACACTTGTCAATTAAAACTCCCCGGAAAGCCCCGAGCTCAGGAGGCTAGAGTCTGCCCCAAAAACCACAGACAATGAGAGACAGAGCAAAAGAGAGACAGACAGGGCTAGAAAGAGACAGAGGAAGCTAGACTGAAAGGAAAACAGTTTGACTTAATAACCTTTGCTTTGTTTGACTGGAATGATTGTGGATTAGAGATGACTGTATCAAAGACTAAACACCGTTTCAAAAGAAATAATAAAATAAAAAAATCAGTATGCATTTGGGTTCTGCAGTTAAAAGTACCGCCGACCTCCTAAGAAGAATTTCCTAGCCTCCATATGTGCCAAGGTCGCTCCTTAATTAGTTCCGAATTTCCTGCTGCTCAGTAAGATCAGTAAGAGACGCTATAATGAAGGAACATGTTGAGGCTACACTGCTTCTGTTAACTGCACATTTTAAAGTCTAATTCTATTGTGTGTGTGTGTACACGATACCTGCAAGCAGTTAATTTCCTGTGCAGCACACTCATGATTGCTGAAATGTGTAGATGCGTCCTCCACATAATCGGACCTCCACAGGGGCTCCTTTCAATAATCTTTGCTGCTGCTTTATTGCAGGAAATTGACATACTGTGTCTATTATAAAAGGACAAGTGCATTGTTATATGTGCAATACCCACACTGCTCTCTATTAATCAACTGTTCCACTTTACGAAATCACATAGAGTAAAGTTTCCATTGCATAAAGTACCTGAACATTTTAGCACCAGAAAACTGGAACTGTTTTTTTTTTTTTATATTGGTTACCGATCCAGTACCACAGATCTGGTTCCAGTTTTGGGTACCTGCTGAAGAGTAGCACCAACAGGAACTAACAAGGGGTGGGGGTGGGGCCTGATTGGTTACAATACCATAAAGACTTGTTTGTTGACTTTACACAAGCATTTTAATTCAATTTCTCAAAAACCATATTAGTACAAACAATGATTTATATGGCATAAAGGTAGATTGAACATAAATCATGCAAAAGTACTTCATTGAATTAAAATTTTTGTCATCATCATTGACGAAATGTAAAAGCCTTTTTCGTCTGTAATTTTGTTGCTACCAATACAAACTGGTTAACTAAACAGATGATCAGACAAAGGAACAGTGTTAATCCAAGCACTTCTTTTGTGTTGGACTTTATTATTCGCTGTAATGATGCAGTCGCTTTTATTGTCATCAATATGGCCGCTTCAGTCATCTCTCTAGTTAGTGGGAAATGAACTGGAGCACCAAGTTACATCGGTTCCTGTTCAGGACAGTTCTTGTGTTTGAATGTACAGTAGGAAAATGCCCATAGTATGAAATTTATATAATGTCATGACATCTGCAGTACCAATAGAAACAGCCATATGTTTCCAGGGTCCTGTGTTCCCTCATTGAAATTTTCTAGGAAACAATCCTATGTTCCCTGGGCCCTATGTTTCAGCTCCATGTTGCCTCAGCATGAAAAGTAGACAAAAGTCTGTACCTTTGTTATATTTACACACATATACTACATATTCTGAAATTATATGTCAAGTAAATTATATATGATATTGTGTTTATGGACATTTTGGACCCTGGGAATATAAATACACTCGGTTAGTAATTACCAATTGATGTATTACCAAGTACATCAGTGCTGGTACTAATGCAAATATAACCACATATATAGAAAAGTATGTTTTTTTTAAGCATTTTAACATTTTTGTTTGTCACTCTACTCTTTCAGTGACATCCTATTCATCTACTGTTTCCTCTCTACAACTAAATATGAGCTTGTGTTTTTTTCCCTTCTTTCTGTTTCCGCCCCACAGACGTGAAGGCATTCCTATGAGGGACGATGGGAGAAGTATGAGGCTTCCATAAAGCTATAATGATATGCTCCGAAGACACAGGGGTGAATGTAACCTTCTGAGGATGCCGGTATTAACCTAGTCAAGTCAAGTCAGTGTAGCCATTTAAGTGAATCCTGACGGTAACTGCTATTCCCATTAGCTCATCTGCTGTCTGTTGAAATGGAGGAAGGGGGGATAGACAAGGGGAAAAACGGGGGGGAAAAAATAAATGCCACGGGAACAAGAAATAATGAAGCTCTGCTTCCTACTATTTCCACTTCAATTTCCAGCCAGTGACCTGAAGTAAGGAGGAGAAATCAATGACAGTGTGAGAGGGTAAAGGATTGGAGGCGGGGAGCGGTGGCGGATGCTTCTCTTAAGCCAAAGTGCATTCATCAGCCTTGCGATGTCAAAGTGACAATCCAGCTTGTTTGATCCCGACGTGCACATCCTCTCGGAACGTAAATTAAACCCTTGGACCATGGAGTTACCTGTGATTAATACGTGCTCTTCTGCTGTCCCCTGGCAGAGCCCGGGGTGCAAGCTGTGATTGATCCCACTTTATTGCAGTTCAGAGGGGAACAAAAGGCTAGTGGGATCCTCCAGTGACCTCTCCTGCCAGGGGAGAGAAAACCGGCTTCTCCCCTGTGTAAAGATGAGCAGGCGTCCAATCCATGCTGTAATCAGCCCAGCCTGAGCTTCTATCTGTTTTGATGGCACACTTGCTTTAGATGTGGTGGTAGATAGGAAACAAAAGCACAAAGATGCTACATTGCCTTTAGATTGTTGTTTTCACTTCACATTCAGAGCACAGAGCATTTCTGTTCTGATGGTCTTAAATTTCTGAAGCTCAATAAGCATGTGAATAGATGTTGGAGATGGTGGATTCATCGCCTAATGACAAGTACATCTGTAGAGAGCTAGTTTCTCTAATATGATCTTACTTGTGAGAGCTTAGAAGTCCTTCTTTAATGACGGATACAGGAAGTAAGACACGTGTTTACTTCCTACCCTGATAATGTCCATCCCTTCTTTCAATCAGCATAACTCCAATCTGTTTTTAGTTCTGTATCATCCATTCGTGTGGATTAACCTCTATCTTTTTCCGCATTGGCAAGGTGGACAGTCCCTAGACCAACTCCATATTATATTTGCCAAGTCCATCATGATAAATACCACCGTGTGTTGGTTTTTCAGAAAGGCCTGCACCTTGAGTAGTCAGGTTTTGAGCAACAGGTCCTGTTCGTACTATATATGCAGGGAGAGCAGTTGAACGTCATGACTGCATACAGCACATTTGGTGTATGTACATTTATTATTGGACATGTGACAGTGACATTAAAACTCCACTGGGACGTTTTAGAGATCTTAAGAGAAAGATAAGGGGGGCAGCTCGCAAGTTATATGGCACAATATGGGTTCTTATGTTTCGGTCACTTTTATCTTTAAACAAGGCTTTCAAGCATGTGATGTGTGCGAGGCGGTCAGAGTGGAGAGACCTCTGGCTCTGAAGTGGCTACTAAGGAAATGGAGGCGAATTTCATCGAGGCCGTGACTCAGGCACTGAATAGGGGGGGGAAATGGGCAGATAGCTTTTGAAGAATGAAAGACTCAGGCTAAGACTTTCAAAACATTTCAAGGTCAGGGTGACTGCAAAATGTAATTTTTTTCATTCCCAGGCTTGGAGCTGATATGTGCTTGAAAGGCATTGCTACACTACTTTAGCAAACCCACCCACTTCTTAAGTGCATGTGGGGTGTGAGGATTTATGTATGCAGTATTTGGCCACCTCTGCGTCTTTCTGAAAGATGCTCAATTCACTCAGCTAAAGCATAAACTAAACCAGGAACTACCGTTACTTCAGCTTCAGCCCTGTCATTGATTTCACATGTTATAAAACGGTGACATCTTTTCCTGAAACCATGCGCAGATGCGTAAAACGCCACTTCCTACCCACACATTGGGGTTTATAAAACATAAACTCAAGATGGAAATGTGTGTATCGTCATGTATACCCTTGATTACACTTATGCAAACTCTAGTGGCAAAGTAATGAACTAAACAGATGGCTTGAAAACTATAGTATTCATTCAGCTCACGACAGTCAAGATTAAAGTAGAGCATTTATGAAAAGAGTTAACTACACTTAGCAGAGTTCATTGACACCCTGGTGTAATTCCTTGTCAATCCAATGTGTAAAGCCCCTTCAAATAACGTTATGAGTGTGCTTCAGCCTATAAAAAGTGATGTATTGGTGTTGCAGAACAACTGACAACGAAGCTTTGGTTCTTTTAAAGGACATTACCAATGACAGGATTAAGAGGGGGTGTGTTTTTAAGGGCCGTGAGGATTTTTTGGCTGATAATGATGACTGGCTTATGTGACGTTTTCGATTCCCGAAGACCGTCCTCTTGGAAACGTGTTCTGAATTGGAGCCAGCATTGGATTGATCATCACAGAGAAATTATGCAATCCCCATAGGCCTCCCTTTACAGGTACTGCCAACTTTGAGGTATTTGACGGAGGGTACTTCACTGACTGGACTGGTTTCTTTCAGTCATTTCCGAGCTGCATCATATCAACCGTATAGGATGATATAATCAGGATGTCACCCAGATACATCAAGTTTTTCAAACATAGTCAGTGCCTCTGACTGCACCCATGTTGCAATAAAGAAACTAAAATTACTAAGAACTAAAATTAATTCTTTTTTTAACAGAAAGCATTATCGTTTCATTAATGTGCATGTGATCTGTGATGTGCAATTTCCGCTGAGATGGTCTGGATCAACCCATGATTCCTACATTTTATAAGTGTATTAGACTATTTACATTCTGAAATGCACCTCCTCCTTGTTTTACACATTAGTACTGCCAATGTTTCTACAAATAGACACACGTGGATATATAAGATTATGAATAAACAAAAAATAGGCATGTTAAGAACCATTTATGGTTACTTTGGGGAAGAGAAAGGGTGGGACCTTAACCTTATGATGGTTGGGGTTTATAAAGGGGATTGGACGCTGGACGTGGTGTACGTTTTATAAATTTGAAACTATCTCTGTGTTTGTGCTTAGGTTTTATACAAGAGGTTCCTGCTCTTTTTTTATAATTGTCCTCTGCTTTTTTCACTAGGGACAAAGGCTTAAAAGGATATTTCTGTTTCCCTTTTCACATAGCTCACATTTTTGCACTTCTTTGCCTTATTGACAGTCTGAAAGCACATATTTTCGATGTACGTGTCCATGTGAATTGGTTTCCCCTGAGAGGCGGCACTTTAAGTAAGCAAGTTAGATAAGTTAGTGGGATATGACAGAAGATTGCCATGCAGAACACACTCCACACAACACCAAATCAGCCCTAAACCAAATGAAACCAAATGGTGCGTAGAGGCAGCTGTTAGAACGCACACCAAGATTGGTTTCTGAATGCTTCCCTTCATCATGTCAGACCCATTAAGCAAACTTATCATGCTCAAGATGTTATGTGTCTGTTACACCACTAATCCCCTTATGCAAAACCAATCTGCAACCATGGTGTGCGCTCGGCAAAGAGAAGTCGCAAACCTTTCGTCACTCAAAGTGACAGCCCGTTCCTGAGCGTATCATTACAATCGTACTACCAATCGCTATTCCTCCTCACCATGAGACAAATGTCCTTGACTCATATGCAGCAATACTTGAAATATGTTTGGTTTTGGTGCAAACATCAAAGAGACTTGCGGCTTACTTTCAAGTAGTTTTTTCCCCGAGGCGAAAGCAAGGCTTCTGAGGCTGCTGTTCCGTGTAAATAGTTTGGTTTTCTGAGCTCAGGCTTCCTGCAAATTTCATTCCTGCCTATACCCCCCCCCCCCCCCCCCCCCCCCCCCCCCCCGCCCCCACCACCGTGTCAGCCCTGACACAACCCTCCTTCCCCAACAAACACAAA
>JAOUQW010000004.1:12473797-12499587 GCA_028565825.1 Olivaichthys viedmensis
ATGCTGGGATATGCGAAGAATCAATTTCACTGTACTGTACTGTATATGTATATGTGACAATAAAGGAGCATTCTATTCTATTTGTAATTGTGACTGTTTTTTGGCCATGCCTGAGAAGCAGACCTGTTGTTACAGAGCTGCACTCATCCTGAATGCTCCCTCACCATTGTATTTCTCTGCTGACGAACGCTGACTGGAACACGGAACAAATATAGCGGTAAAAAAAAAGAAGGGCCCAAACAGCAGTTTACTGGCAGTGCTGCCAGGCAGGTGAGGCTCGGCAGAGACGTGACCGGCCCAAGGATTAATGGCCCCCGGGGGAAGCTGAGGTAAGTGCACGCTGCCTCTGCCTGACATCTTTGTACTTGTAAGAGCACACAAATTAACCAGGCGACGTGGTGAATAATGACCAGGGCGCTTCCATCACTCCCATTTAACAATGCATGCAAAAGCGCTAGCTATGGAGAAAGAGAGAGAGAGAGAGAAGAGAGAAAAGAAAATATAGAATGCTAAAGATAGAGTGTGTGCTCGTTTAAGTTCAAAATGAGAGTCCCTGCACTGTAGAGCTGAAATCTCCCCGAATCTCTCATTATACTTTCAGTGAGATCGTACAGCTAAATGCCTATAGACAGAAGCATATATGGCTGTGAGCTTTCATATCAACGCATTAGCGTGACAATTCTGACAATTCAGCACAAAACGCACAGATGTCAGACGTGTGATGAATTCTGTGTCTAAAGAATTTGAGCAACGCACGGGTTGAGGAGAAGTGAAGTAGACAGGTAGTACGCCGTAATTCAGCTGCTTTTTGCTGTAATAGCAGGCTCAGCCGTGCATGTTGCTTTAAATACCTCTCATTTATATACCTCTTTTTTTGGTATATAAATTTCATTCACTTGCTCTGAGATAAACTGCCACTAATTCCTTAACCACCAGGGCCAGGCATAAATTAAGAAGTGGGATAATCAAGATGGGTTTTTTTTCTCTCTATCCCATCAACAGCTCGCATAAAGTGCGTATTGCGTTTTCCTGTTTCCTTGTCATTTTCTTTGCTGTGCAAACAATACAATACTGTATGTTTCGGCTCACAAAAGGAAGGCTAGCAATGAGACACGCCTATGCTACGGGAAGGTGCCGCATGAACCCGACCAAATTTGATAGATGGCCTGCAGCTGTTTGGAGCTGTGTCACTCTGCTGAACATTACGCCTCTCCTTCTCTCCTTCTCTCAGTAATGACATGGGGGCCGGAATCCCTGGGCCTCCTGGGGCCGCGCAGCTGCACATCACTTCTCTCTGGGCTCCTACGGATCTGCTGGTCTCGCCGCTTTCTTGCCCAAACGAACTGCCGAATCTGGCGTGTAGGGTGCCAGCTTGTTGCCTAAGCCTGCCGAAAGCGCATGGCACCAATTTAATCCCCCACAACGCCTGACGCTCCATAATGGGTCCACCAGGGACCGGGAGCAGACGAGTCCTTCAGCAGACAGGGGGCGATGCGTTGCAGGAAAAAGCACGACCCGCACGCATTCCCCCCCCCCCCGAGAGACTTAATTTCAACTTTGCTCAAACACCACATATCCCTGTTTGATACTTTCTGAACCAATTTGTTTTAAATGACTAAATCCTTCTCTAGAGCTGTTGCTTTCTCTCTTTCTCCTGTGATTCACTTGCATAGCCCCTGGTTTAGCTTGGCCTTTTCGACTGTCTCTCGCAGAGTAAAAGTCAAATTGCAGAAACAGCCGAGCAGACTTAGCAAACTGGCTTTGTTAGCCTAACTAATCATGCAAGCCACGTTTCACGGCTCCGATAAGCAGAGTGCCTCCAGAAAGGTTTGGGCCAATGGCGCGCATGCATTCACTAAGCTCATTTGCAGTAGACTGGCAGGGCTTTCACACCATTTGGAGATGCACTTTAGATTTCACCAGGGAGGTGAGACTCTGGTTTATGGACTGCCATAGTCTAATACTTAGTGTTTTGCACACTGACTTGAATTGCCCTGCATTATTCGCCCTGTTTAATCCCCATGCTTTTAACTTGAGTTATTTGTCTCAAATTCACTTCAAAGTGTGACCATATACTTATTATGCATGTGATGGGATTGGTTTATACGAACAAATAAAAAATAAAAAACCACACACTATACCTCGGAAATGAAGAGAGAAAGGCGAAAAAGCTTTCTGAATTCATTTGAGTATATTATGTCGAACATCTACCCACAACGGTACATTAAACAAAGAAAAGGAAAGGGAAAAAATGATGTCAACCCAGCAATAATGTTAAACACGCAGTACAAAGCTGACTTATTTCTTATTTATATCCCTAAACAAGCTAGCCCAAAATTATTATTGCACCTGTTCTAAACGCCGCAGCTGAGATTGAGCTCCTCCAGATGCTCCTAAATGCTCTCCCTTGGTACAGCGCACTCTCCATGTTAACACAAGACCTATAAGTGGTTCTGCGCCGGTGCCAAACGCGAGGCTGGCGTGCGCCCGCGCCAAAACGCTGGGTTGTCACAATCCTGGCAGGCCTAATCCAGCTGGTTCTCTCTGGAGCATGCCAGTGCCTCCTGTTTCCAAACACGTCAGTGCTCTGCGCGAGGTGCTCGAGAACACATGGCACCGCTATCGCCAGCCGTCAAACTGCACCTGCTGATCCTTAGCCAAACGTGCTGCCTCTGTTGAGCTTACATTCAAGAGAAACAGCAGTGTGTGGTTTTTGCTCATGGGTGCTCACTGGTTTCTGTTTTTTTTCCTCGTTTTCATGGGTGATCACAGTCATTTTGTCAGCAGTCAGGGTAAAGGGTCTGTTCTGGCATGAAAATATTGTAAATATTGTTTTCGAGCTAAATGTTGCACATGAACATCTCTTCAAGTCGTAATTACAAGTAGGAGCTTCTGAAACTACACGACTTATACACGACTTTCTGACTTGTTACTGCCCTTTACCCTTTCATCGTGGTGGAGTAAAGCATGGTTTCAGGGGTCGAAGGTGGGTCCTTCTTTATTTTTGCAAATACAAGTTGTTTTTAGTAGTCACTGATTAAGCCATAGACACTGACTTACATCTCTAACTGCTATACTTTTTGTAATTTTTTTAAATAGTTGGAAATGTTAGGAAGATATCAAAATAGATCAGGCCGGCAAACTAGCTAACGTTAAATTTTGCCTTCGCAAGTGGAGAATAGGACCTGATTAAGACGTGAAGGCAGCATAAACCCCTTTTATTTTTAAAACCACATATCACATATTTGCGGCTTCCTGAGTTTACATGATCTTGTTTCAGAACATCTTGTTCAAAACCACGACAGCATAATACTATCATCCTTCTCCATCTTAGAACAGCATCTCTTTGCTCAAGCAACGAAGGGCAGATTTTAAGAAGGGTTCCGGGGAGAGTGAAGGCAGCGAAGTGTGCAGAGGCTGCCTGGGTAGTGAGGATGCATGGTGGCCCTGGATCTTATTGTGTCAGGCTTATTTTTCCCTGCAGCTGCAGTCAACCCTTAGCCACGGCCAGTTGTGCACAGCAGTGCGGCGGGGAGATAAATGCTGGAGTGAGCGCTGATGGCAGATCACACGCAGCTGAAGGATGTTCCGGTGACTCGCCTCCGCAGATGCATCTGCGGCAGGGCTAAAATATAGTGATCCGTGATTATTTCCCCTTCACGTCTCATTTATGTCACCTGCATATGGCTGGGCGATGAGGAAGCGTGAGGCGTTTTTTTTCCAGCCAACAGGGAAAATAAACAGGATTTCTGATCTACAATGTCACAAATTACGGCATGTGTTATTGTTAAATCGGTGGGGCCTGTCGAGGGGCTGCGGACAGCGAGTGTTTAAGGACGTTCATTATTCAACAAGTAAACGGGCTTGATGCACAAGAGCAGGTTGTTTGTCAGCATATTTAGACTAAAGTCGTGCTTGTAATTCCATTGCCACACAACGAGCCTCGAAGAAGTCATGCACCTGCCTGGTATGTCAAGTAGCAAGTGCGTTGCTGTGAGCAGCAGGGAGGGAAGGGATAATGATCATCAGCAAGCTCCTTGTTTACTCTTCTTTAAACGAATTTGAGGATCTTGTTTTGCCAGATTAATAATGCAGATTGTACACGAGGGAGGCTAAGAATAGCTGTGGAAAAGACAGCGGGGGAGGACACAGCAGCAGAAGGGACTGACATGACATTTTCAGGCGTGCTGAGCCATTATGTGTCTGCCGGGATTATCTATCGAGAACAGTCCCATCGACAATGCCTTTAAATATGACATAACAATTCTTGCTAAACAAACAAGATGATTCCTCCAATCTGATGTGAGCTCCATTGGGCAGTTTACTCAGGCCTTGGTACTGATTAAATCAGCCTTGGTCCTGTTCATTCCCACCTTCGCTGTGACTTCAAGGTCCCACACATTCCAAATGAATCCCGGTTTTCAGGATATTAGCAGCAGCAGGCATGTAGGGCTCTCCCTCAAGCATATTTCACTTCTCCCTTATTCCCTCACAATATTAATGGAAGGCAGATGTCCATAGCCAGGTCCAAGTTTTTTTGTCCATATAACAGCGTTAAAGAGATTCTAGCCATTTTACTAAATCTCAAGCGACATAAATAGAACATGGGACTATTGAACATTGTGTGTGTGTGTGTGTGTGACTCATGGACTAACACAGGCACATCTGAAAAAGTGGCATGGGGGGGGGGGGGAATCAATACTTTTCAAATCTTTTTGATTCATTTTATGATGTTGTCATGTCATCTATCTGGACACTGCAAGAACCCACAAATGTACTCAACCTGGAAGCCCTGAAGAAATGAGCTACACTCTTAAGATATATGGAGCAATTTGAACACTCAGAACTGATATAATTCTGTACAAAGAAAGGATTATAATGAAAGTCAGCATTTAAAAAGGTCTACACTTAACCCTGCGTTCACACCGGCAGCTATTTTTTGGCCTTGCATCATTCACATCAATTTATGTTGGTCGCTACTAGGCGCTCCCATGGCTACTGCGATATGGCCACACAAATTACATAGCTAGCTACAGAACGTCTCAAAAACCACCGATTTGATAACAAATCAGATGTATTCCTGCTAAAATGAGATTGTTTGCCAATTTTGACCACAAATCCGATGTATTCATGATAAAAACTAAAATTTTAGAGGGAAATGCTTGTGTAATAAATTGCCCCTTTGAGATCGCTGTGGGGAAAACACCGGTGTCATTCTATTTGGGTAAATCAAACACTTCAAGCTCGTTGCCTGCATGCCGAGTATCACAGGCTGGTTTAGGACCTGCGACTAGGAACAAATATCTGAAACCTAAAAAAACACGAATAATGTTTCACCGTCCCTCACTCACTAAATGTATTGTTGGTTTCTTCACCAAAACCTGCCTGGTGTTTATAATATAAATAAAATTTGGTACAAGCAAATGACTGAGTCTGCATAATCACCAATTCTTATTTGATCAATGCAATCATTTGTATGTACAACTGCATTTGAATTGTTGTAATGAATGTTATAAAAATACACCTACAGCAGCACAGTGTTTATGATTCTCATTTAATGTTTGACATCAATTTATAAAGATATTATGACAGTGATTAAATTATTGTACATTTTTAAATGTAAAACAAGGTAGTTTTTTGGAAGTATATGAAAGATGAATGGAAAACAGGAAGCTCTTGGTTAAGTCCTTGCATTCTGTATACTACTATTATACTAGCTAGTACATTCTAGTAATAACTGACTAGTGCATATCCTCCCCAGACAGCGTACAATAAACCAACATTAAACCAACAGCGATCCTGGAGTGAACTTCACCAGATTGAGGTGAGGATAGAAAAACGACAGTGAATGATGGTTGACTTGGTAAATGCCAGTCATTGAAAAAATGACATTGAATCAGCATTGATCATTTTCATTGATCAAGTTGACGTGTAGCTGAAAAAAAAGAACCATTGTTGATTTAATCCTATGGAGGAATGTATAATAAAGTAATGACCATGTCAGAAATGTTCAGTAAGATTATATGAACTAGGACTAAAAGTGGAGACGTGTGTCAGAGTCACTTAGCATTGTCAAGTAAACCAAAACAAAATGTATGTGAGCTAAAATCTTTGGTTTGCATTATAACTGCAATACCTAAGCAGCACCATGACAGTCTTACAGTCACACTGCACTTATTTGCCTCCTTCAAATCTTCTATATTAAGCGATAAGGCTTCTATCTCTGCATAATGTTACAACTTCAGCTTAGTAACCACCGAGGAAGTGGGAATGAGGACAGCTCTGAGTATTTGCATCAATCTGCATCAACTTAAAGCTTTTTGAGAAAGACACAAAAGAACAATGACTGGGTTCTTGATTAGGTGTGATTTAGCTGTACACTGAAAGAAGAGAGGATTTATGTAATTGCATGTCTCACAAATGTCTTTAAAGAAATGGGTACTACAATATGTTACGCGTTCTATCGTTTTAAGTCGGAAGTCACAATGGCCCATTTATGTAGAAACCAGATTTTAGGTCAAAAACTTTAAATAATCCTACAGTAATGGTTTATGTAGGTTTATGATGCTTACTTAATGTTTGCCACCACTTCATGAAAATGTTATAAGAGTGATTAAATGGATTTTAAATGTAAAATTCAAAAACAAGTTAAAAAAAACTGAATGAAAAAGTGACGCATTCTATCGTTTTGAGTCGGAAGTGGCAATGGCCCATTTGTGTAGGAACTAGACCAAAAACTCAATTCTGGGCTGTTTTGGGATTTCATTGGTTTCTGATTAAATAAAGTCTCAGCTTTCACACTGTGTCAATACTATTGTGAAATTCAAACAATGAATATCGATTGGATGCTAACACGGGATGATGCGCTTGCTACTTTCAGAAGAAAGCTGCATTTAGCTGAGGAAATTAGTGAGCTGTGCATTACGTCTCTATACATATTATTTCAGTAAGATACAGTACCATCAGTATCATCTCTCTCGATATATTGGCCAATCAATAACAGCCTTTCACCTACGGGATGAAGATGTCACTGGTGTCTGCATGTCAGCATGGGCCAGTGGGTACTTGTGGGTATGTATGGCTATTATCACTCTTGGATTATTTTTTTTTAATGTTGCCTTATGTATGAACACGTATTGTCTAAAAATATATTGCAGACTATAGAGCCTTTTTTCTCAAAAATGATACTACCATTTAAAAGAGCATATCTCATCGAATATTTGTAGTAAAATGGTAACGTCGGTACCACCAGAAAGCTGGGACTTTCCTCTATACTACAATGTAAAAAGCTCAAAATGTGGATCAAAGTAATCCAACATCCAACTTCCAATTCTCATACTGTTGGTTAGTCTAACAAAAATGTTAACTGTCTGTGGCTGACTGTTATTTAATTTTTTTCCCTGAAAACTACTGTCAGTGAATAGTAAAAGGAAAACAATAATTCTAGTAAAGCATTGTATATAGAACACAAATACGCACACTAGACTGCAGCCCTTTTTTTTTCTTATCCTGCGTAATTGCATGCGTGGGAGTTTTGTAATGATTTCTCTTGCTGATCACGTCTGTCCTCCCCTTAGACCGAGATCTCTGGCGGCTTTTCATGATAGTGCATCTCTGTCATTAGTTGGGAGTTCACTTGGAGGAGGCTAATCTGGAGAGAAAAGCCACTCGGGCTCTGATCTTGCCAATGAGCTTGCCCTGCCATCAAAGTGCTCTTTGAAGTCTAGGTTCTTGTAAAAGATTGGTTCGGGTTTCAGGTCAGGGTTCCAGTGGCCAAAGGTAAGGCAGCCATTTGAAGCCCTCTGCCTCCTTTGTGTTCTTAGCCTTCCTTTCATGTTTATTACAAGAAAAGCAATCAGTGAAGCCAGTGCTTCTGCAGCACAGCATCTTTCTTCCTCTAGACTCTTTACTCCACCCTGCATGTATTACCTTTTGCAAAGATTGCCCTTCAGAAGCTAAACTATTCTGTCATCTTTTGGGCTACATTGACAAACGATGCCATGTGGAAGGCTCTCTGTTGGAACATGCTCAGCAACACATTGGGAGCAGGCAAACGATGTGCCAGCGCGGCTAATAGACTTCATCATAACATCAACAGCATAGACGTGAAGAGACTGGGCTGGGGAGAGTATGCCAGACTTGGCATCAAACCGGAGCAAGCAAGGAGAAAATAGTTAATCCAAGCCGACATTAGCAGATCCACAGGTATGAGTTACAGAGCAGAGTGAGCAATGCTAATGTGCTAGAGGTTCCTTCACGCTTCGCGGTGAAGGTTACGCCGACGCTTTTTTCCAGCTGTCCAACGAGCCGCCCATTACCTGCACGCTCGTTTAGCCAGCAGGGGAATCACAGAGCGAACTCGCCCACCCCTCACGCCATCAGCAGAAGTAAGCAGTGTTTAGAGCCGCTTTGCTGTGTCTTGTGGAGCAGCATGACTTTAGCATAATGATGGCCCCCAAGCAAGCCTGCGTTTTTGCTCCAAGGTCTAACGGCTGTCTGCCGCTGGGCTATTTTTGGATGTGTGGCAGGCATCATAAATAATGGAGCTGTAAACGATCCGTGGCAGGTCTCACAGACAGATGGACGGAGTTGAAGAATGAGGAGAGCAAAAAGAGGGAGAAAGTGAAAGGATTTAAAGGGGAAAGACTTTGACGTGAAGGAAAACACCAACTTTCTAATTCCACGAGGTTCGTAACACGGGTTCATAACGCTCCAAAGCTGTGTTCATAAAATGAGGCCTAATGCAAAACGATGAAAATACAGATAAAGCAAGATAAAGGGGTAACATTTTCTTACGTTTCTTAAGCCACATTCATAATTCATTCACTTTTCTCTGATCCGAAATCCATTCCATCCTAAAATCCATTAGTCTCATTAAGAGCACACATTACCAAGTGTCTCTGTGAAAAAAAAATCCAGCCATTTGAGCTTCTCTGAAATGCCTCATGCACTTTTTATTCACCTGACTTCTTTATAGTGTATTAGATCCTTCATCCATCGGAAATTGAACTGTGCTAAATTATGGACTTAATAAAGAAGCACAAAAGAAAGTGCACGCAAAAGAGAAGCTTCCTTTCAGATTTATGAATAGCTCGAGAAATACTTGGATTGTTTCTTTCATTATTCCAAGGGTGCGAAAGACGAGTGCTCTCTCTCTCTCTCTCACTTTCTATTCACTTTCAATTCTATTATACCCACCGCATGAGTATTTATATGAGGCTACAGTGCAGTTGTATGTACCGATGGTTCACCGATAGATAGATGTAATTACCCTCTAACCCCATAGTCATTGTTTCATTTCAAGCACAAGCAACCGAAGCAACAAAAGCTGTGTCCAGTTAATTACAGATCGCTCCGTATGCCTGCCTTTTGAGGCCAGTACTTCCTTTTACAAGATAATCAAGGTGAATCCAGTCTCATTTGCGTGTCGTTCCTTAGACATTCCAGAGGGAAAAACAAAAAGACACTCATACTATAATTCACTGTAACCTGCCTGACAAAACCCAACCCCCGAGCTTCCTGCCTTGCAATCAGAATGCTGATTTTGTCTGCGGCCTTGGATTTTACATGCAATATTCATCGATTTGATTTAGCACACTCGTGATTAAAAATCCTTGAGATATTTTAAAGTGAGGCGCAGTGTGTGGGAAGGCTGCAAGAAGCCACTCAGATGGTGCCGTAGCTGTGCAGAATGTTCCGGAGGCTGTGGTTTCGCGTGCTGGGTCTCAGTGCGGCTCTGTGGTTCGGCGGCTCTAATCTCCTCCCATCTGCTGATGGAGCTGCTCGCTCTACACGGAGCCCAGACCCTGCTCCACCCCATCTGGGCTGCTCCCACCCACTGCCAGTATGTCTATTTGTGTGTGTGTGTGTAAGAAATATATAATATATAAAGAATTATATATTCATATTATGAGAAATAGCCTTATAAAAATGCAATATTGCAGTTTGTTCATGGTTTTACCATGCTAGTATTATCAGAAATGGGGAGGGTAATAGCATTAGCCCCTATTGGCCTTAATTTCTTCTTTTTCTTTTTTTTTCTTTTTTATAAATTTGCCCACTGTTCACTGACGCATTGTCCACAAGGAAGTACATGTCTTGCCATCTTCAGTTCATGGGGGCTTACTTCCCCCAGTATTTTATTGTGGTACTTTATCGTAACTATGGTTATCAAACTTTGAACTATGATACTACCATGGTTTTATTATGGTGCTTTATGGTAACTATGTTTATTACATATTTAATTATGATACTGACACAGGTATCTTATTGTAACTATGGTTTGTTATACTCTTCACCATGACTATGATGCCATGGCTTTCTTTTGCTCCGAAAAAAAAAACATGGTTAACCCCTTAAACTCCCAAGACATGTAGGCAGATCCAGACTTACATTCCTCACTCTTGTATCTACACACTTTTTTAAAAATGATTTTCAGTGTAGTTACTTAATAAAATGCTTTAAGACAAATAACTGAATGATAAGCCGTTAGTTTAAGGGGTTGATTTTCACAAGGGTAGTTGTCACTTCTGTGTAGGAGAAATGCAAGAATCGTATGTATTATTCTGTTATTGTACTCTTGAATTGCGCATAATAGATAAGGCAGCGATACATGTATGACAATTTTGTGTGGACGAATGAGAAAGTGGGTGCGTGTTGATGACAATGAGATTATCTAAACCTGTGGTGTGTTTTGTGTGTTTGAGGATTGGCACTTGCACACCTCCATGGAATTGCCTGTACGGGTGTGGGGGTGTGTGTGTGAGGGGCAGTAGGGTCTGCGCAGGCTTTAATGAGGTGGCTGCATATGAAGGGGCGTCATTAGTGCCATGAGAGGGAGCAGCCTGGTGATTGCAGTGATTTGGCTCTGCTCCTTCTGACCCAGCCGGCCAATCAGAACACCCAGAGAGGCTCCTTCAGAGTGTGTGCAATCAGCGAGCCCACATACACTCTCCTCAACAAGATCTGTACAGCAACATAACCAACGCACACTTGCAACAACCTTATGTGAATGTGGATTGTAAAATTGCATGATTCTATAGCAACATGCTCCAATGCTCTTGTACTTCCCATTTATGGCAGTACAATAACACACTATATAAATACGGAATCAAAATAGTCTCATTAGGCTTAAACTCAAATATATGTTAAGCAATGCCAAGCTGCGCAGAAATTGTGCTGTATAATGATCTTAGGGGTGGCTTATGTGGTAAAAATATCTAATCACAGTACTTTTCTACCTTTTCACAATATATATCCTGAAATTTAGGTGTATCAGCAAAACAGAGTACTGATTTTTTTTTTTTATTGTGAAAAACGATTGGTTCAATGATGACTTTTATTTAACGTCTACAAAAAAAGAAATTAGCATGGAAAAGAAGGTAAAATCTAACATTTGGTATAAAAATACAGATTTTAACATCTAATCAGCTCCCTGTTACTGGTTAGTGTTATGAAAGTACTGACGATACTAACAATACCTTTATCTCAGAAAAGTATATAGTGAAGTAATTTATCACAATATTATTATATCATCATATTAGCCAGTCCTACATGATTCATACACAGACTTGAATGTAAATGTAATACGATTGGCTGAAGTCGAAAATGCACCTGATGGGCTAAAGATAAAGTACATAAAGTACAAAAAAAAGGCAATCTGAAAATGGATTAACAATAATTTGTTTTTACAGATTACATTATTTTTTTTATTTTTTTTACAATACACTGAATTGATATGGCACATCTATCTAGTACCTAATAAACTGCAAATCTGTGTATATGAAAAGAAAGCGTATGTATGTCACGATCGAAGTCCGGGGTGCGGACACATGCGCAAAGCCATTTGTTGCATCAAACACGCCGCACGTGACAGAGCCCCCCCTCAACTGCGCTGCTCCTGCAACGCCTCCATTTGGCAGTCCAGGGGGGCCCCGGGCCCGTGGGGCCAACGTCCCTGTCCGGGTGGCCACCAGAAGGCTGGCCCAGAGCTGGGGACCCGCGGGCCGGAGGGTGGGTGTTGACGTCCCCGGCAGCGGCAACGGACACCCGGGGGCCACCCACCGCGGTGTCCGGAGGTGGAGGAACGCCGTCGTCCTCGAAGCTTGGGGGCGGAGGTACGTCGTCATCCCCGAAGCCCGGGGTTGCGCCGCGGCCAACGCCGCTATGCGGGCGGCCAAGCGGTTGATCATTTCCTGCCTCGCCAGGTGCTCAACGCCGACGAGGTGCCAGCCCTCTGCTTCCCCCAAGCGCTGGATCTCCGCAAACTCGGCGCTGATTTTCCTGAGCGCTTTCGCAGTGCGATTTCGGGAGCGGCTTGCTGCGTCCTTTTTTAAGGTCTCCTGATCTGTCACGATCAAAGTCGTTTGTTGCATCAAACATATTTATTTTCATCCTAGGCCAACACTGGGTAACACTCTACAAAACAGGTTCGCCGTGACAGGCGTGATTAACTGCATGAACACAAACATCAGGAGACAATACAGGACGGACACAGGCGGGTATTAAAACACTTAGAAATCAAAGGATGAACAAGGAACAGCGGGGAACATTTAACATGACTCACGTGACACAGACAAGGAAACATAACAGGCGCGTGGCCGCACACGTGACAATGTACTGAGTATACCTGATAAGTGTATCTAATAAACTCAGTGTATGCAAATGTGGATTTTCGTAGCAATAATTTCAAATGACAAATATTTATTTGTGCATCAGAAAAATATTCATGGACACATTTGTTGATATGTGAATTGTATTTTGTGTGTTTGTGTTAAATACGACTTCTGATTCCATACATAAAGAGGCTGCACACTGTTTCATCTATTGAGCACATCAACTGTTAAAGGGAAAAAAATCTGTGGTAGAAGATGCATCAACACATCTCCACTTCCACATAAACCCACAGGCTCAGAGCGGCGGGCTGTGTAATGTTCCTGCCCTGTTCTCCCTCAGCTCGTGAATAAGACGGCGAGCTTGTTTCTCCAGTTGATTGTGATGGTGATAAGGGAGCGGCTCTTATTGAGGGTGACAGCGGCTGTGCTGACCGGATCACCTTGTGCCTGCACGCCCCTCTGCGCCGGCCTGCGCTGCCTCGCCTCAACAGGGACACAATCTGCTGGCTGGAATTACCTCGCGGTCGGAGGAAAACTAAACATGATTTCTGACCTTTCCTTCTCATGTTCAACAGTAACCTTTGGTGGTCCTCTCGCTCAGCCCAGCACGGGCGGTAAAATGAATTCCTAGTCGCTGCTTTACATGCGTGTGATTACGACCGTGTGTGTGTGTGGTTCTTTTTTTTTCAGAGTTTGTTAGCTACAGAGAGAAGATGTAGGCGTACTGCTAAAAGGCCATGATTCGTTGGACGAATGCACTGTGGAGAATGTGAATTCTCATATGTGCCAAGTTTTGCATTAGGGAACAAGGCTTTTCCTTTTATATATTTTTACATTCTCAACACTACACTTTTAATCTATTTTCACCATATTTATTCTCCCGATACTTATAACTCCTCTTTATCAGAAAGGTTCATAGGTGCACATTCTACCTCTGAGATTTAAGGACTGGCATCTTTTCCAGTTACCAGCCAAGAGAACACTGTACAGCACACCTAAAGATGAGCACTGACCATTTGACCTGCTATGCAACTATATGAACACCAAGCTGAATCAATAACACTCTAAAGGAGCAAGTGAGCCCTACCATCCAATCCCTCCCACAGGAATGCAGCCAACTACATGACTGCATGGTCCGACGGATTCTCAGACAGTATGTAGCTTGGTTCAGTCACAGGGCACACCTCTGCTTCGTAAGAAACTTTTTCACCACTCAGAGTGCCTTAGGATAATAATATATTTAAGTGCTGACCCTTACATGGGGGATTAACACGACTTCATCTTTCCCATTCTTTTCAAAGTGGCCTTATATTTACACTGAGTCGAGTGCAATCTAACCAAGCAATATAGATTATCTCTCCTCAGGAAAAAAAGATACATTGCTTCCACCATGTGACCCCTCATTTGCCCTTTTCCCAGCCAAGGCTAAGCAGCGCAGCCCAGTGTGTCAGCTAAACTATAACTGTAGGGTGAGTCATTTCCAACTTTTTCTGATATGAACAGCACATTTCTCAGGCATGTAAACAGGACATGATGTGTTAAGAAATGCAAGTAGATACCATCCAAGAAGTTTATAAAAATTTGAAAAAATACCCCCCTTATCTCTTTTCCATTCCCTTTGGATTAGTGTTGTTTTATTCCAAAAGGTGTCAGCTGTCACATAGACTGCTTTTGTTAATTCTGATGTCTAGTTGACATAACACCTGAGTCAACTGACAGATTTTTGTTGACATATGGTTGTGTTATGACACAGAGAAAATAGAATATGGAATATAGAACTGTCATTACGAGGTCATGGCACTGTCAGGCTTTCATAACAATATTATAAATAGCTAAATTAAATGCACTTTAGTTAAGGAAATGTACACAACTCTGTCTCATGGCTTTGCCATAAGTATTCATAAAAATCTTATAAGCAGAAATATGAAACTTATTAAGGACCAGAGAAAATACACATAACTCTGCTATAAGAATATAATGGTTGTCACTGTCAGTTGTCATGAGTTTTGAACGTAAATCAGTCCAGAAAAACTGACATAAAACGTCTTTATGACAACTGACGTCTTTTGAAATAAGCCTTTATAAATGTTTATGTAGGTTTATGTCAGTTGTCATGAAGGACTTGCTGTATGCAGGTATCATGTAGCCTTATGCAGCCTTAGTGTTGGCATTTTAATTTGCCATTAAGATTTTGGACGTTTGTGAGTTCTGCATATCAAGCCAAAAATGTATGATTGGGAAAAAACACGTGTGCACCTGCTGAGGAGGTGGTGAGGTATAAATGCACATTTGACAATGCATTGGAGTGTTAATGGTGCAGTGCAATCTTTAGAGATCGTACACTTACACCAGGTTCTGTGGACTTTCTTTAAAAAGAAAAAACAGGTATAATAACCAGTGTTAACTAGTGAAAAATGTCCAAAGATAAATCTGAGTTTATAATCCTGGGGGATTGTCTTAATATTTAATTACACTATGTAGCATTAATTAGGCTATTATATTAGTAGGCTGGATAGCTAGCTAACTAACTGGTTCATATGAGTTTTCCTGCGTAGCTAGATTTTTGCATGTGCCAGGGTAAAACTGGTGGGTCCCCCAATAGTTGAACCCACCATCCTCCTTAAAAATGTTACAATTCGATCATACATGTAAACTAGCGCTGATGTTTATTGTGTGTGTGCATGTATTCAGATTCACAGTCTCTTCAATAGACTCTTTGATTATTCCAGTGAAGAATATACGGATCCTCTTTGCTTCCCCATGCCTGGTCTATTTCTCCTCGTTGTCACATCTGAGTGAGCTCGAGCAATTCCTTCCTCTGTCCTTCAAACTGCAGCTAATACAAACACAGCAGAGAGCGGAGCAAAGCAGAGCAATGAGAGGAACACTCACACAGTTGTGTGATGTATGTGTGTCTGTGTTTAGGGCATAGCCTGGATTGAAAGCATCATATCTTGTTAATGTGCAAGACTCTGACTACAGGAAGCCTTTTTCAAATTCTAGAAATGAACTACCACCAGGCTGACTGACAGACAGACAGACAGACAGACAGACAACCAGGTTAAGAGGTAAAATTAAGACATAAAAACCTGCCTTTTTTTGGAACAAGTCAAAACAGAGGGGTAGGTGGGATTTTGGTGGATCTGGACAGAAGGATGTCCATAAGGAGGCTGGATATCAAAGGGTCTAAAACTGATTTATCCACTGTTAGGGCTCAACGGCCTCGGAGGGGCATTGAACAGCCCTTCAAAAAGTAATAGCAACCAGTTTTATATTCAGCCAGTGCCGGTCATTAGCTCTGCCTCTGAAGTAAAATCAGTCTGTTTCATAGCGGAGCCCCAGGGGAGAGAAGAAGGGAGAGAGAGAGATTGTGGTGTGTGTGGTAAGAAAGAGAGAGTGTGTGCATTTGAATTCGAGCAGGGATATAATAGTTTGCAATAAACATACTGTCGTCTAGCAATGTAAAGTTAAAAAAACGGGGGGGAAAAAAAACATGGATGGTGCTTGCGTTTTAATTTGCAAGTTTCAAGTTCTCGCACGCGTTCCACCATTATGAATTGCTGGGTGAGTAGAATGAAAAGCTCTCATTTCTCAGAAAACACTTATTTGCTGGTTCTATCATTTTCCCCGCAACAAAATTGTTTCCTCTGGAATAGCAACCAAGCTGAAAGCTCCAACTCCATTAAGTGTGCAGAAATGATAATTGCATGCTCCTGACAACAGTAATATCACAACCAGGTAAGACGCTCTCATAAATTTAAGGGTGCAACCTGTCATCATTCAGTGCACTTTTAATGAAAATGCACCATCATCTTAATTTAACCAGGCAATGTGTCAACCAGATAACCAATTGAGGAGATCTTTATGTATGTGAACAGCAGAGACAACTGATTGTAATAAGGAAAAAAGGATTGAGAAAGACAATTTAATCACATTATCTTTGAGTCTTAATAACTAGAGACAGATAGTCCACATGGACTGGGGTTTTTCAAGGTTTAGAAGGTCTTCTCCGAGAGGACTTTTGATTTTGATTTAACTTTTCCCTTTCAAACAAGTGCAACGACCTTTTCACCACTTAATGAGATTAGAAGTGTAATTAGAATTGGTAGCACCATGGGTTCCACCACACAACCTTCTACAACTCCAGAGAACAACTATTGTCCATCCCTGGTGCCATCTCAACATTATTGCAAGAAACATAATTAAATTCTTCTGCATGGATCTTCCACCTTGGGGAGTGGAGGACGTGTCCATGCAGAGTGACAACATTAATGCTTGGCGCTGGCATGTACTTCAATGCACCCCATAGTGGTTGCAGCTGAGAGGAATCTACAGGCCAGAGCTGAGGATGGTTAGAAATCCCCCAAAACCATTACAGTCACGTTCATGTTGGATTGCTCCTGAGGTGCTACTCTGGCCTGTTCTTTTAAGATGATGTGTAACTATTGGGTCTGGTCTAAGCACGTTCTCCATCTCCAACAGTATCACCAGGAGTCAGGCAATAAGGGAGCCTGAGGATGGCCAAGGGGAGCCTGGGGAGTGCTAAAGCCGGCCGCTTGCAGGGAAGTCCAAAGACAGCAGAGCGTTGTGGTTAATGCGAACACACACCTCCACAATGGCAAAATCAATGGGGTTTTATGGGGCATCAATCTTCACAGAGCAAGGCCTGCCTGTCTGTCTACTATTGGGATGGACCATTTGGGGGTGGGGAACCAGGAAGCTAAATTGGGAGGTTTTCACAGAAAGCTTTTTTTAGTGGGTCTTTAGAATTGTGGACTGGTATAACACATTACTAGCTGCATCTAATCCATCAGCACAAAACCCTATTCCTGCACGTTCTCGAGAGAACAAGAGAGTCTTAGCACAGCACTGATTTAACCAAGCTTCTCATTTACGCCTTGTCACATTGAATGAATCCACCAATGCAAGACACAACGTGCATACAGATCCACATACAATAAAAAAAAACAAATCACGTGGCAGAGTTCAGAGGAGACTGAATTAAGCGTGAGTAAATGAAGGTCTTGGCAAAGGATCCGCAATATAATTGATTGTTTGGCAAGCTGCGCATCCTCCTCCACCCGACTCCCACTTCCCAGTGGCGTTTACACCTCTTGTTTACAATATACCCCTCCGCTTGACCAGACATCTAGTTGGGAGCTTGGGGCCCAGGGCTCCCGTCCCAATATCCGAGCTAATTACTTTTTAATTTACAGTGTGCCGTTAATGGGCTTGGCAGGGGGAGCAAGGTTAGACAGGCAGCAGAAGCCCCTTCCTTTCCATTCAGTACAACCGCAGCCTCCTTAATTAAAATGAATACTCTGGGCATCCATCAGACAGACTGAGAGTGAGTGAGAGAGAAGAACGAGTGGAAAGGCAGAGATACAGGAAGTGGAAAAAAATAGCCAAGAGCAAAAGTAACATAAAGCACGGCAGCATAAAAAGCGTGGGAAAAAGGAGACAACTACCTCCGCGGCTCTCGCTGTCAGCCGGCTTCACCTGGATGGGGCGAGTCATCTGTGAAAAGAAAAGCAGCAAAAGACAGAAGGGTTAGTTCATGAACTACTGGCACCATCACAGTGAACCAGCTAACAGTCTTCAAGTATCACGCACTTCTCCCACACGAGCAAACAGTTGCCCAAGTCTTGATCAAACTTGCCACACAAAGACCTTCAAAGGGCAAAGTCGTGTGTAGGTTATTCTACAGCCAACTGAGAAAGAAAACTAAAGCCCATCGCCGCTACACTGTCCAAATTGCAAAGGTTTCTCTGTTTCTACAGTTATGCATGCTTGGTAGTAGCAGTGTGTCAGTAATGGTGAGGGT
Organism: Olivaichthys viedmensis; assembly: GCA_028565825.1. Classification (NCBI taxonomy): domain Eukaryota; kingdom Metazoa; phylum Chordata; class Actinopteri; order Siluriformes; family Diplomystidae; genus Olivaichthys; species Olivaichthys viedmensis. The sequence continues at coordinate 12,492,236 of JAOUQW010000004.1, forward strand.
GAAGTGAAATGCAACAACAATAAAAGTGGAGGCTGTCTCGGGACACAGGGAAATCAATGCGGCCCTATCGATTCCTGTGCAGAGTGTCTGGCAGCGAAGAATTCTGTGGTTAGGAGGCTCAGAGTAATCCACTAGAACCTGATAAGAATGGCATTTGTTGGATTAGATACCTCTGTCCCTACAGTCTTTGTGTCCCGTATTCGAGTATTTCTATAGCTTGATCTCTTTTTTCATTATTCTTGTTAAGGTTGAGTAGTTTTCTCTTCTCGTTTCTTATTCTGCAAAAAACCTAAGCAAAAAAGTTTCACTCCCCTTACTGTTCATTGTTGAAGAATAAAGCAGATCCTTAGATATGTTTGAAGCTTAATAAGAACTAAAATAAGGACCCCAATAAAAACCATGATTTCCACAATAGATTCCCCAGTGAGCAACATCAGGTCAAAGCTAGATCATTTTGGAACTGAGAAGATTAAAATGATTGGAGGAACTTTACCCATTAGAATAATTTGCACCCAAATTACAGCTCAGATGTTTAAAGATTACCAATTTTAAATCTTTGCATGAATAGAGACGCAGTCATGTACCATTTACAGTAATCCCCCATTGACTAGGGAGCTCTTAATCGATCTATAACAAATTGCAACACAATTCAGTTGGCGACACGGGCTGAATTGTGATGAAGAACTGAGATTTGTAGACTTGTGCCAAGACTTGCCAAATCTGTACCCCCAACAGCCTTCAAAGCCATCTGAAATGTTTTTTATTACTGCAGCAGCGTTGCTCCACACAAATTCAGACTCTGAAAAATGCCCCTGAAAGCCCCTGAAAAAATGTTTGAGAAAGACGAGGATCAACATTTTTTTTCTCTCCCTCTCCAACATATTTTTTTTTACTGTCCAACTCTGGAGGCGAGCTAAAAAGGTCAGTTTTAAAGACAGGCCAGTGCTATAAAAGCATGACTTGTTCAAGGAGAAACACCATAATGGGATTTTAAAACAGCTTAATAACATGCTGATATATGGGGGGGGGGAGAGGGCCAGGCTGGATTCATTAAGTGCTAAACATATCCATTTTCACCTTGAGGAACTGAATAACCTCCCTCACAGGATTCATTCCATAAATTTATCCATCGTAAATAATAACTGGCTGGGGCTAAGTCTGTGCGAGGAAAAAGGGGGAAGATGGCATGCCTTTCTGGTGCTGAGTTCAGAGGCTTTGTCTCTTTGCCTTGGTCCCTGTGGGTAAAAGTTGCAAAGGGCAAAGCTACTCTTCAGTTTGAAAAAATAATATATTTCTCTCTGGTTTTCTTTCTAAGCACAGCTATTTACCTTAGAAGCTGTTGGACTTGAAAATTTAAAAAAAAATCAAACAATTGCCTGCTCCCATCTCAGGCAAATCGCTCGACATCAAACAAAAACAGTTGCGCTGGTAAAGTGCTCCGCATCAGACAGAATGGCAATATGCATGCAATACTGCAAACGCAATGTCCTGTAATAGACGCTACGGCTGTTTCCTCCATCCCACAACTGCCTCGCCCGCCCATCATGAGATGAAAAATTAGTCTTACTCAAAAGATGGATCCACACTTGAAACTAGTCATTGTCCAGGCCATAAAATGCTTCTGTAATGGGCGACGGGGCGTGTTTCCCTCCCCAGTATGTATGGGGTCGATGACTTTTGGTTTATGTTTTTCTCATAGATGCAGATCCACAATACAGACACACACATAATATAATCAAATATATATTATTGCTCAATCACAATACACACACACACAAAACATAAACTAACAGTTGATGAACTCGTACTGTTGTCAGGGAAACCATTTAGCCGCGGTCCTGAGAGCGCTTGCCGCTTTTTCTCTGCTATTCCGCGCCATCATAAGCAGAGCTTTCTTTACTCATTTGATACAGTAGAGACACAGAGGGGATCGCCTTCTGCTCCCTTTCTCCTCAAATAACATGTGTTCTAATTGTGATAGATTCGAGAAGCCTTCTGCACTTGGAGACAGCGAACGCACACATGAAGGTGGATGAGAAAAGGGGGTGGGGGGTGGTGGTGGAGAGAGAGAGGAAGGGGTGTATAGGTACCGAGAAAAAGAGACAGACGCCTGCAAGTGCCAGATAAGATTCTCAGTTGAGTGACATTTCGTCAGTCTAGACTCCACCCTGATGCCCCCGCCCATATGCTGATTGAGTCAGGCGAGCAGAAACACACTCTCACACATTCCTCACAGAGTGCTTCCCGCAGCAAAAGCACGGACGTCCCCTTGTTTGCCAATCTGTTGTTTGAACTCGGCGGAACAATTCAAATCCCCCGGGTCCCAGTAAGAGTGTGTCGACTGCGTCTACCGTTTGTGATGATACGCAGACTCGCACTCCCTTGGTTACTGTAGCATCTCTCCACGGCCCTCTGCATATGATTGGAATGCATCCCATTTTTGGGAGAGGGAGATAAAAAAAAGCACCACCTGTCTCCTTGTACTTGTTGTTTTTTTTTTGTTTTGTTTTTTCCCCAACAAATATGGGTAATTTCAGTGTTTACTACAGCCGCGTTTTTGGAGAGAGAAAAAAAAGCCTATCGAATGGAGTAAACAGCTGTGCAGCGGCGGCTTGTGTAACATCTATTTTCCACAGAGAGCCAGACTCTCCTCCTGTAGTAATATTTGATTACATACCGCCGAGCTCCAGTGGATATAGATTCAGAACAATCAGCATATTACAGGCTGCTGGGAGCAAATCTGGACCGCATCTGGTCGCTTCCATATATGACAAATGTGCAATAAATCAACTGTTGGTTTTGCAGTGTTGTGTGACCGCTCATACGGAGAGCAGCCGGCGGAGGCAATATTAATGATTTTGTTTTATGAGTGGGACCGCAGCCTTAGTTAAGGGGTAAAAATGTGTGAAATGCAATTTTTTTCCTCTTACCAATATAGGCCTACCTAAACAATTACAGGTTGTTTGTGTGGACTCTGTAAACACACGCTACAAATCTCAAAAATTAATTTGTACAGGGATAACAAGGCTTTGTCTCACATATCACTGCTCTAGGACGAGGTGTTAATCAAACCCGGAGGACTAAATAATCAATTCATCACACTTCCCCTGTTATATTTGTGTACAATTGACACCTGTGCAGATTATTGGAAGGGGAGTTTTTACACAAGTTTAATCATTTTGCACATCCCTTTTTACAGAATTATGCAGCAGGGCTACTGGACAAAAAGCATATTGTGATTTTATTGCTCCGGCGATATGCCTTGCAAATTGGTGAACTTGTGTAGTGTCGCGGTTAAAAATTGCCATGAATTAATCTGACCAAAATTAATGTTGTTGTTTTTTGGATCATGCCAAAGCTATGAAAACATCCACCGAATCTGGAATCTCTGAGATCAGCCTGAATGATCACAGACTACAATAAATATAGGGGTTTGTTAGAGGCTCGTTTGCATTTTGCAGACTTCTGCGATATCAGTATTGCAAAGGTCAATATAGCAATGACCATTATACAGTACTGTACAAAAGTCTTAGGCACACACATTTTTTTAAATATAAATTTTGTCTTAGATTGTCTAGAAGATGCCAGTTTATTTTATGTCTTATGCATTTGTGTCAGAAAAGAGCTTTATTTTTTATTTCCAAACATGCATTTTCCAAAAAATGTAATGTTACAGAGAAATTCTTATATGTCGTTAAAGAAAGTAACATAGTAATAGACCGCTTTTCAGATAAAAACATCATGGAGGCTGCAGAAGAGCTGTGTCGAGTTCTCCAAGATGCTCTGAACAACCTACCTGCCGATTTCCTTATAAAACTGCACGACAGTGTGTCGAAGAGAATTGATGCTGTTTTAAAGGCAAAGACTCTTTTTTATTTTTTTTTACTGTTTACTGCCCTTAATATTAACTTTTGATGTTTAGAAACTTTTTTTTAAATATATATATTATAAGCATCTTCGCTTTACAGAGTTTATTTTCTTTAAGTTCTTTCCAAGACTTTTGCACAGTACTGAACATACTTACATACATACATACATCTAATGTATTTTTATGTATATGACACAGAAAGTCATACAGAAAATTCTACAGAAAATCATTGCTATTTAGGATTAAGACACTCAGCCAAGTCTCCATCAGTGCGTGTGTGTGTGTGTGTGTGTGCCTGTATGCACGTGTGAAAGAGGGGCGTTTAAGATTTTATGCGCCTATAACAAGTGTGCTAAATCAGGGAGGTAATTTATAATGTATATCGTGGATTTGTGAGAGTTTTTCCACGCATACCAAATGCAGCACAAGGAAGTGTATCCCTAGTAAAAAGTGAATGAAACAGAGAGAGAGAGACAGGAATTACCCCTGGAGGCTTATTTCAATATTCGGTACTGTTTGTACTTTCACACTGTTCATTTATATACACCTGTGTTTATGGGTGCACTAGGAGTCAAAAGGATTAAGTGCAATGACTTTGGAAAGAGGGCATGTATTTAGACACCATGATGGTAGGAAAACATGCCAATTTTGACCTTGTGGGGACATTTGGCTGGTTCCCCATGACTCCATTTAGGGTTACTGAGGTTAAGGCTGAGGTATAAGCATAGCATCATTTAGCTACAGTAAGCTACACAAGTCAATGTGGGCAGTTATGGCTCAGTGGTTAAGGTTATGAGCTAATGATTAGAAGGTTGTGAGTTCAAATCCCAGGAGTGTCAGTGAGCCTCTGTAGAAGCCTTAAACAACACCCTGAACCTTCACAGTTCAGTTTGGTGTGTATCCCCTGGTCTCAAGTTGTTGAATAAAAGTGTCTGCCAAATGAATACATGTAAATGTAAGTCAATGGAAAAAACCCTACAAAGATAATAATACAAGACTGCGTGTGTGTGCACGTACAAAAGCCTGATGTTTGGTCAGTTGAAGCGTGAGCTAACAGCCTATCTGTTGGTCGTTAATAATCCGCTGATCATTGATGGCATTAGCAGGCCATTGAAGCTGCCTTGCCTCTTTTATTCCAAATAGGGGAATAAATGTTTTACTGGAGCGTCCCGGCTGTGATAATTAATTTTTCCAATTATTGATTGGAAAGTGTGCTGAGTGGTGACAGCCCAGGGCCTTAGCTCACCTAATAAATCTACTATGCTAGATGAAGAAAGGACGAGAGGAGGGCAGGAGAGAGAGTGAAAGAGAGAGCGAGAGAGATGGTGCAGGAGAGAGCGATTTCTCCTCCTCCGGCTCTGGTTAGATTTGATTTAATGGTGAACTCATTTGTTTTCTGGATCCTCCTGGAGGAAGACAATGAAGGCAGAGGAAGGAAAGAAAACAGATGAGCTGGAAAAGGGAGGTGAAGAAAGAACTTGCATGTGTGTGTGTGTTGTTATGTGTATGTTCAAGACCCAGCCCCAGTGTGGAGGTGCTGATAAGAGCTCGACTTCGCAGGCTTGTCAAAGGCAGGATCCAAAATCTGCGGATTCCTTCAGATCCTCTCGGAGTAAGCCTCACTCAGTACTGCGGCTCAGGTACTGACTGCTGACATCACTGACATCTAAAACTCCAGTCTTCTTCGAGGCTCCTCATGCGCTGGCCTCTGGCAAAGGGAAGTTTGACAGCTGTGTAAAGCAATTTATCATATGCAATGTCGCATTTGCATTTTTTGGGGGGCCTCAATGTCTCGAAGGTCAACGTTCCAGATGAAATCGTACTCCTCAGATCCTTTAGTGTCCCAGGCCCTTGCAACGTGGAACAGCCGACAACCTTTTACCGTGTTTCATCTTAGCTTTCTGAATAAAGAGCATCAAGAGATAGCAGCGACCTGAGTACGTGCAAAGCACCTGAAGTGACGCGGTCACCAGTCTGACTGGTGATGGATGTAGGAGCCAGAAAAACTTCAGAACAGTCAGAGAGTTCAGCAGGGTGTGTACAAGAGAGAGGGACCAAATAGCACACAAACATCTTAACAATGTAACATGCAACCTGCTTGCTAATTAGGAAACTGTCACCACAGGGTCCTTCAGTGTACCCTCCAAAGCCACACCCAAAAAACACATGTGTTACCTAGGCTAGAACATGATGGCATTTTAAATACTGGAGATAGTTCTCAGCATTAGCCCCTATTCATTTCAATAGGGTTTGCTCACTGGTGCATTGTCCATGAGGAAGTTTACACCCTGGGTGTTGCCATCTTCGGTTCATGGATGCTTAATTTGAGGCAATGACATGAGCTGCATATGCCATGTGACTCGCAATGCTAAAAACGTTGAAATATGATTTAAAAACCATGAGTTGGAGAATAAATAAACTGATTTGTTTTCTAACGGTCATTGAAAAAAGAACTACTGTAATAAACCAAACACCTAGAGACCTAGAAAATGTTTAAATTTTGGTCTCTTAAATGTTTTTTTTGTCTCATCAGAAAATGCTGCTAATTTTGAAGGCAACAAGACTGACAAGTAGACTGACAAGTCGAGACGCTTCTATGTCCTGATTGTTTGGATGTTGGTGGTCCTAATTTATTAATTTTTTCCTCCCGTTTCCAGAACCAGGGAAACCACAGAGACTGGAGTTGCTCATTTGAGCTGATATTTTAGTTACAGCTGCCGGAATGTGAAGAGAACTTCGCCAAATATTACAAAAAGTGACTTAAAAATGACTGACTGCACCTTAAAAAAAAATTCCCCCTATTTATATTGCTGACTGTAATCACGCATTTGTGTTACCTGGCTAAACAGTGGCCCAGAAATGAGGCTATGTCTATTAAGCACGGGAAGAAAGTTGCAGCTTATGAAGGTAACCCGAGATAATTCTGCTTATCGCATGGCGAGAGTATGGAAATCTAATAAATCGTCCAAAGTGAACCTGCTGTATGCATGTTACAATGTTGAGACGTTGGCCATCTCCGAAATAAAAAGCAGCTGCCTTGATACCTTGCTGCCTACACTGTCTCATGAGTCAGTTGCTACGAAGGTACCTGTAAACAAGCGTTTTGAGATGCACTTCGAAGGCAGAGATGCGTCACAACGTTGCCAGGATACCTACATACGCTAACGTTCGCTAGCTGCAAAAGCTCTCTTAGGCTATATGGAATAAAGTACCATTGAGGATAATATAAGGAACATTCTGTGACTACACCAGCTATTTCTCGTCAGAAATAAAACCTTAAGTCAAAACAATTATAAATAACTTATTTGTACACAAACTGCTCCATCCCCCCGGTGTTTTCTGTCGCCATTTTTGTCCAGACTGGCTGCTGCACCCGAACTAACACAAAGGATTATGGGATATTTAGGACAATATACAGTCAAGCCGGAAAGTCTGCACACCCCTTTCACCTTCTCCACGTTTCATTACATTACAGACTTATTCT
>JAOUQW010000004.1:12502442-12525084 GCA_028565825.1 Olivaichthys viedmensis
TGTTTCAAGAAAATAACACAACAGTAAGGCAATTAGAAAATCTCAAACATTTACTGATCAATTTAGTCAAGTTATAATGAAGCTGAAAAATAAATTCCTAGCTGGCTAAGCTGGTCTACCAGTTTGACCAGCTCGGCCTATGTTTTGGCAGCTGGTCAGACCAAGCTGGATTTTTCAGCAGGGTGTTGTAATCCCTGTTTCACGTTGTGTTTAAGGATAACTCTGCAGCATTAGCTATCTGCCGTTAAGTAGCTAGCAAAGTTTGCTAGCATGCTAGCTAGTGTGGGATAAATTATTATGTAATAAAACTTAATAGCCACGTTCACCAGCAAGCTAGCTAACAATAGGCTATTATATTGTGCAATTGAAACCAGAAGACAAGTTCACTATCAGGCTCGCAAAAGTTACAGTAGGTGATGCTAATCAATTTTGTGATGGGCTGATCAAATTTAACTTAAGATCTTGACCCATGAACCTGTCACTCAGCAAAATCAGGACGTGCAGTGAGAAACACCTGGAACAAATTTCTAGTATACGGCGTTCCTGAATGATTATATGGCCTACTTTATGCTAGTGCACTTTGGGCTGAGTGTGACTTTAAAGCCCATACACACCAGCATGACACAACAGTCTCCTGGATGAACCTCAGCATCTCTCATCTCTCTGTTCTCTTGTCTTTTACCCGATGCTGAAATACGATTCATCAGCATGCATTCCTAAGCAACACGTATCTGCTTATCTCTCTCTTGTGCATTTATCTCTGCCCAACACACACGTGCACAATTAGGTCTGCAGTCGCGTTGACGATCAATAGTGAAACATCGGTTGATCAGTGTTTCACAGAACGGCTAGTGTGTCTTGGTGTCCGTCAACGTCTGTGTATGTGTGTGTGTATGTGTGTGTACATGTGTATGTTTTACAGAGACAAGGCTCCACTATGCTCTGTCCATCTGCATGCAGTTCTAATCCAAGGCTACTGTAGATACTCAGCTACCCACGCAGCACTGCCTCGGTATCGTGTGCTCTATTCTACAGCTCTCATTTAAACCCCATTTTCATTCCTCTGCTCTCTTGCTTTAACTGAGCCTAATTATGGTTATTGTTTTGTGCATATATGGACAAGAACGCATCATCATGTAACTTGCTGATCGAACCCATTGATGTATTTTTTATACATGCCGTAAAAATGCCAAGTGAATGTTGACTGACACAACCCAGATCTTGAACATGAACTTTACACACTTAAAGTCCTATTTCCGTCAAAATAATACAAGCACCAAAAATAAGTAAAATTATGTGGCAGACCTATTCTCAGTATTTTCCTGACCATCGGTGAAGGCGGTAGCCTGGCCAAGACAGGCGTAATCGTAAAAAGGTTTGGGTTAGCATGAATACGTTATCAAGAGTTGAGTTTCGGTGATATCCAATCAAACAACTCTGAGTGTGTGCAGTGCAGTGTAGTGCCATTTCTGTAATTTTATCAGAATACTATTAGATTTCATGTTGATATTTTAGTGGTAGAAATAACCAGCTGGCTGACATGCAACACTGTGCAAAAACCTTTGGGGTTTTGTGTGGGGTTTACTCAGACATGTGAGCACTCTTGGACATAGCGTTTATACCTGCTAACTCCTCATCTCTATGATGGCAATACATTTTTGGTATTTAATAATTTTGCTAGACATCCTATTGATTCTGTTAAATATATGATGTTCCATGCATATTCGTACAGTCTGTATCTGTAATGATCGGGAGGCGGATACAAGCGCAAAAGACTTTTAATCCAACAAAACAAACTATAAGGAATAATACAGATTATAAACAGGTAACGTTCACTCTCATGGACTGAAGACGACAAATGATTCACAACGTAGACAGGTACACAGGGATACTTATAGAAACTAATTACAGGCAACAAACAGGGAACAGCCGGGAACAATTGATGACGAGACAGGGCGGGGCTATACAGACATCAAAACATCAACACCGTCGCATGGTAATTGTCGCCATGGCGACTGCGACGCTATGCGGAGGGGGAGAATGTGACAGAGCAGGGGGGGCCCCGTGCCGAGGACTGACCACCCCCAGCGCAGTCAGGGAGAGGAGCGATGACGTGCCCCGCCGGGGAAGGACGCAGCACATCGTCTTCCCCAAAGCCCGGGGGCAGAGCGATGATGTCCTCGATGGGGGCCGGAGGCAGAGCGAACTCCGCACTGGCCGCCGGTGGTGCTCCCCCCGAGATGGTGAGCTTCTGATGGAGCGGCATCTGGGAATTCGGCCACGCCTCCTGTGGCATCAGGGAGCTCAACCACGCCTCCTACGGCGTCAGGGAGCTCAAACACGCCTCCTGTGGCGTCAGGGAATTTGGCCACGCCTCCTGCGGCATCAGAGAATTCGGCCACGCCTCCTACGATGTCAGGGAGCTCCACCATGACCGCGACGCTATGCGGAGGGGGAGAATGTGACAATATAGTAGCCCCAAATGAGTTGTGTGTTCTTATTTTTTATGAAAAAAATAATTGAATCAATTCGGGAAAATATTATATTGCCCTTGCAGCTACTCCTAGAGGGGGTTATGATAGGTGGTAACGTTAGTGCAATTTTGGATGCAAGTGGGTTGAAAATACCACTGCACTGGCAGGTTTCGAATGCCACAAACCCTGAAAATTGAGTCTAACATAACTTAGCTACAGAAGCTTACAGAAAGCAGGTCTTGGCTACTGTTAGAATGTTAGTATTGGATCTCTATCTACTAACAGTGAATACTCCAAGCTCTGATATTGGTATTGAAAATGAGAAAATGGGATTGGTGCATCCCTAGTTCTTAACAAAACATGACATGCTACATTCTGCATTTAGCTAACTCATGGTCAAGAATAACAATAGATGCTTAGAAAGTGGTGTGGTTGTCCGTTGCCTGTATATTTACTGTTAAAATTCCCTCTCCTGCATCTTCCCATTTATTTGTTATAAGCGGCACTGATAGCAGGCAGGTCGAGCCTGAAATCTGAAGCCTGAGCACTTTCCCCAGGCTCACTCCCACTACACTGATATGTTTTATGGTTATTGAGCGTGTGTGTGTGAGAGAAAGTGAGTACAGTGACATCGGCATAGTCTGATCTCATTCTGAACTCTAAGATCTAAGAGTCCCATAATGTTAGCAGGAGAGCACATGGGTTAATTTCTCAACCCTCACCAGGGGGCTGCATTTGCTGGACACGACCATGCTGAGTGACATGGTTCAGCTCCAGTCATTCCCATATGCCGCCTCCGGCCTGGGCACGTTCCTCTCCCATCTAACTGACAGATGCCCACCACCCACATCCAGGTCAGCACATTTGCATCCAAGGCTTGTGCTTCTCTCTATCTTCTCTTCCTTTTTTTTTGGACTATGGACTTTAGAGTCACAGCCAATATATATACAGAGATAGGCAGAAAGAGTGAGGATGGGAGCAGAGACAGAGAGAAAGAGAGAGATGCACTCAGCTTGAACTCCTACCCCCAGTCCCTTCGAAAGCTTCTGCTTTGTATGTTTAATAATTTAATCACATTTAATAAAGTTCACATCCTCCCCTCTGGAGTGCTGAACCTTTTTTCTATGACCTCAAAGTCACAACAAAGGCCAAATTTCACAAATCAGGGTTAATCTCAGAATATCATCATGATGTAGTGCACAAGCATGCACTTAGAGTTTGGTCGGTCAACACAAAAACTAGTAAATATACTAAGTAACGATAGATTATTCCCTTATTCCCACTGCTTAATAGGGCACTTCAGTTCACTCACAGTAATCGACCAAATAATTCTTCCACTGAAAACACGAGGAACAGGAGAGAAAGGTTAAGAGAGAGCTGCAGAGAGGGAAAGCGAGAAAAAAAAACAAGAGGAAGGGCAAGGGGGATGGGAAAGTGGCGAGGCAGTGAAAAAGTGGCTAAAGAAAAGTGATTTAGCCACCTAGTTCATCTTCATCTGTGCCCTGTCCCGAGAGCAGCTTCATGAAATAAGTCCTGCTGAAAATCAATGCGGGCTTTAAGAGGTGTAAAGGTGACCCAGGCTGCACAGGTGGCCTTTGTGGGCTGCTAAAATCCACACTTGTATTGCTAAGTAGAATTAATGTGGTGATCGATTAGCTGGCGTGCGGCACAGAGCTCACCGAACAGAGAGCCGTATTAGGGCAGGGGGCTGCAGCATGACGCAGAGCGAGAGCTGATTTTGCAAACACTGTGCACTTTGACAAAGAACACGAAAAAGATTTTTAAATAGCTTTTGTGTGTGTGTGCGTGTGTGTTTCTCACTCAAGCTGCTCACTCATTCCTCCTTGGTTCTCTCTGCCCTGTTATAAAAGAAAGAAGGCAGCGCTCCATTCCCTTGATAATACTGTATGCAGCTGAGTGCACAAAGGGACTGATAGGCTTCAATAGTTAAAACTTTTTCTGCTTCTCGTTCCCTCTTTCTTTATCTGAAGAGCTCAATCAAATTCAGTTTTTCTTTGTGTAAATGTTGTGCAAGATTGCCATAGCAACTGATCAAGGCGGAAGCAATGATAAAGGTAAAGCTAATAATAATAATGATGATGAAGATTGGAAAAAGATCAAGAAAAGAAGAAACTATTACACAATTCTAACATATAGAAGGTATTGCAGCCTTTCTTGTACAGTAACAGCATCTACACCAATATACCAAGAGCATGCAAACATGTACACACACATATGTACACACACACACATACACACACACGCAACACTAAAAAACAAGGGTATTCAGATCCGCTGTGGGGTGGTTTTAGGTGAGCTAAGCTAAGAGCATTGCTGCAGTTATTCACTGTCCCTCCGGCTATAATGTACTGCTTTATATTATACAGCAATAGCTGCAATGAGTCCCTTGCCAAAGATGAATGGTTATTCCTTATAATGATGGGAAATCTCATATTAACTTGTAATTAATTTGCTTTGCAATTTTCTTTATAATCAATCTCAGCTGACTTAAATATGATCAAATAATCTTCCCTCGCTTGATAATCATAAATTTGTCTAGCTTTTATTTAACCTTTTTCTAGTCACTGTGGTCCAAATAAGAATTTTTCCTTTGTTTTTGTTTTGTTTACACTTCAGTCATCAGTGGTGCTATGAAGGTGTTTGCAGTTTAGTTATGTTGACATGCATCTGCCAGGACTGTCTCTCTCACCAGTCTTTCTTTCATCCATCTGCCCATTCATCCACCCATCCATTCCTTCATTTACCCATCCATTCATCTATCCATCCATTAATTCCTCTATCCATTCATCCACCTATCTATTTTTTCCTCCATCCATCCATTCATTCATACATCCATCAACCTTTCTTTCCATACAGCCATTTCTCTATTCATCATCAATCCATCTTTGCATCCATTTCTCCATCCATCTATTCATCATCCCTCCAGTCATCCACCAATCTGTCCAACCATTCTTCCCTCCCTCCCTCCTTCCATCATCCATCCATCCATCCCTCCCTCTTTCCATTCATCCATCCATGACTTCATCCATTTTTCATTCCTCCATTTTATCCATCCATTCACCATCCCTCAATTCCATCCATCCACCCATCCATCCCTTCATTTCTTTACTTAACCAACCACCCATCCATCTATCTATCCATCCATTAATCCATTAATCCATCCATCCATCCATCCAACCATTCATTCCTCCATCCATCCATCATCTATTCAGCCACCCATCCATCCATCACTTCATCCATCCACCCATCTATGCATCCATTCCTCCATCCATCCTTTCATTATCCCTCCATTCATCTACCAATCCGTCCATCCATTCATCATCCAAATTGTGGGTTCGAATCCTGACAATGTCACAGCCATCCGTGGCCTGGGGTCCAAGAGAATATAGCTGGCTCTGCTCTCCAGGTGGGAGGGATGGCCTTTCTCGCTCCCTGGTCAATCAGAGAGATGCTAGCCCATCATGGTGTCTGTTAGCTTATACAGAATTAGCGCTCTCTTTGAAACAAGCTCAACTGCTATATGACATTGCATGAGAAGCAGTTTTGGGAAAGTGCGGTGGCTGGCATCACATGTGTCAGAGAAAACACATGTTAGTCTTCACCCTCCCAGATTGGTAACTGTTGTGCAATAGGGGAGACTCAGTGAGCGGGTGGGAATTGGCTACGACTTAATTACCATGCAAGGTTTTAATCTCCAAAACTTTCAAATGGGCTGCTTGTAATGAAGAAGCAGAACAGAGAAAGATCTTTCACTCTGGGTTTCATTTACTGAACCCTATCAAATTATAATAGCAAGATACAGGTTGAATGATGATTTTGAATGCTCAGAATGTAACAAATCTTGTGTCCTTGTGTGTGTGTGCATGTGCTTGTATGCTCATGTGAAAGAGGGGCATTTAAGATTTTATGCACCTAACAAGTGTGTTAAATCAGGGAGCTCATTTATAATGTATATCATGGATTTTTTAGTTTTTCCATGCATACCAAATGCAGCACAAGGAAGTGTATCCCTAGTAAAAGGAGAAAGAAAAAAGAGAGAGACAGGAATTACCCCTGGAGGCTGATTTCAATATTCTGTACTGTTTGTACTTTCACACTGTCAATTTATATACACCCTGTGTTCATGGGTGCACTACTTACGCTAGGAGTCAAAAGGATTAAGTGCCACATGACTATGTGTAAACACGATTGAGATTATTCAAATTGCACTTGGATATGGCAGCTTTAGAACGGTGGGCCAGGCTTTAGTGGGCGGCTTCAGCGCTGAAGAATGCTCTTCAGATCCCAACAGTTAACAGATGATGGTTGGTGCACAGGAAAGCTGCCACAAAGCAATTTAATAATGCTTTAGTGGGATTACTGGGCCTCGCATATGCAGACGCCTTCACCTTTCCTCTGTCCTCTATCCGCATTTAAACAGCTTAGACAGCTGCTGTGGGCGTCACATTTCTGGGGGGGAAAAAAATAAAACCAAAAAAAAAAAAAATGTAATAAATAAACATGACAAGTGGCCACTTAACCGCAGACTCCCCCACTGAAACCTGATGAGCCCTGTGTCTCGGCGAAACTTCAACAAATGCTAAGTGACACGCTTAAATGGTTTCAGGTTGCGCATCCGGGGTAATTCACTAAAAATACAAATGAGGCAGACGGCGGCTGCAGGGGAGGGAAACCGATCGCTGTTCACCCATTCAAATGAATGCCGTTTCTCCTTGGTCTCGCAAGGAAGCGGACGCTGCTATTGACCAGGCCTCAGCCACTGAGCCAAGTGGTAAACAGCCTGTATAGACATCATGGATTTCCCTCATTTGAGAATCAATATCGAATAACCCCACTGTTCACTGGCAATTATGGCCGGCATCCAACATCCCGGGCCTCTTTATTTTCCGCGTCCGTCGCTGGATGTGACCTTCAGGTGCACTTTCTTGGTTCACTCTGGAAGCGCGGTGCGAGTCAAGAGGCCCCGACTTTTGGGAGATTCTAATGGAAGCCTCGCGGGAGGGTTGTGGGGGCATCTTCCATGACAGATCAATTATGGCCGCACCACCGGGCTTTGGGCCAGCGCTCCTCCCAAAGGCCATTAATAGAATCCCAATGTCACCGATGACATTACTGACTAGATAGGTTAACTCCGGGTTGGAGAAGCTGGAGTCGTTGGCTTGCTGCAATCTGACCACTTGACCTACAACAGGGTGACTCACTCTCATTTCAGATAGTGTCCCAGAATGATAGGAATCTACCTGCCTATCTGACCACACTCTGGGATTCCTGACTTCACATAGAATGCTATTGGGTTTCTCAAATGATCTCATGTTGTAAGCACTGATTGCCTCTGCCAGACACCATGTGCTAGATGGTTCATCTATGTTCCCAAGTCCGATGGGGTAGATGGAACAACTATGTTCTCCAATATGACCATTTTAGAGAGAGAGAGAGAGAGAGAGAGAGAGTTCTCCATTAATGCTTTGGCAGCATGATGGCCTGTTATTCCTACAGCTCCAGGGCAGTCTAAAGGAGCTGTGTATGAGATGCTGAGGTTATTCTGCTGTGTGTCTCTCGGCGGACGGTTGTTTCAAAGCTGCAGAGTGTGTAGGGAGACAAGGAGGAATCGGGCTTGTCACACACAGACAGACCTTTGGGAGATTTAGGAGAGTCCAGTGAAAGCCGTAGCGGATTTAGGCAGCGGTCTTTCTTTTTTTTCTTTTTCTTTTTTTTCGGTTACGGTGTTTGGTTATTGGAAGAAGTGAGTTCCAAATGCCATATGTATATGTGACTCATTTTCAGAAAGTACAGTGTGTGACAGCGTTATGATGTAAAGCAGGGTGATTTGCAGGCGGACAAGAACTAGGTATCTTGTGAGGTTTTAAATTAGCTAGGTATCTCTCTCGCTCTCTCTGTCTCTCTGAACACTGTTTCTGCTCTCTGTGTCTTGGGCATTATCCATCTGTCTCTTTCTTTCCCTCACTGTACTGGAACACTCTCGCTCACTGTGTACTTTTTTAAATCCAGTCGAGCGGGATGCCACGCCGCTGACACACACAGCCAGTGACAGGCTCTTTACATTCACCGCTGACAATTAGACTTATTCCTGCTGGCAGAAAGAGAGAGAGGAAAAGGGAGAGGGAGAAAACTTGGCAGCGATGAGCGCTTGTTTGACAGCGTGAACGTGGAGATGGAAATGTGGTAATTTGGAGTAATTCGGCAATGCGTCGGCAGTAGCCGGGCCTGCCTGTCTGTCGGCCGAAATAAATGGGGTCAGCCGTGTGTGATCGGCAACTTTCATTTATATGTAAATTACCCCCGTCGCTATAGCATCAGCGCACACACATACACACACACATACACACACTCACAGCACCCCAAGTTTCACTCACATAGCACTCACACACACACACACACACACACACACATACACACATACACACACAGCTGGCTATACTGCTGTGCTGTAGGGTCTATGTTTGTTTAGTGTCAGGCCCAACTGTTGGTTCTGACTCACTACTATAACTGGAACAACACAACGCTGGGGATCTTTCAGGGGGAAAAAAACACCTAATTATATCCTGTATAATGCTTCTCTCTGTTTGAGCAGTATACTTAAATATCATCAGTGTGCTCTTTTGGAAGTTTACTACTCACTACTTTTATAGATATTTATATTTATATTATCTAAGCAACAGCGTCGTTGTGCACAAGTTAATTAAACCATTTCAATCAGTTACAACAGATTCCCAACTACTAATCCATTGCTTTTTTTGGAGCAAGAACTGAATTAAAGTTTTACTTATCATTTGTTGTTCATGAACAGCTTCAATTTGTAACGCTTGCCAGATTATGAGGCCTGTAGTATGAAATCTGTCTGAATGCCAGATTTTGTTTTCCTTGTTTAAGAAGATAATTTGTGATAAAGAATCACAGCCCGACTTGCATTTCACATGCCAAAGTAAGGTTTTTATTTACCATGACTTATTCATGAACCCTGTGCTTTTGAAGATGTATCAATGTATTCCATTTTCAAATCATTTTTTCATCAGCTACTTGATGTCCACACTCTAACTGAAATAAGTATGATTGCATAATGCATAATTTGTGTCTTTATGTTATGTTTCTTTAAAGCCCAATAAATAATGCATACACTTAAATAAATAAATCATGGACTGAAATATTGAAATAAATACAATAAACTAAAATCATTCACTAAAATAACACATCTACTCTGTATGCCAGTATAAACCGATGAAACATGAGAAGAAAAATATGTGTTCACTTTTATTTATGTGAATAATATATGATACACATGTATGTGTACAGTGTTGCTTTCATAAGAATGCATTTGAATATATTTCCTTATAAATTTCAGGACAAAAAATGGTTAACAATAGATGATATGTAAATATTTATTAGTTCTTTTTCTCGTTCCCTTTCAAGACTTTTTTTTCTGCTCTGATCTCAATTCTTATCTTAATGCCTCAGCAGTCACTGTGCATAGTTAAGCAGTTGTATTATTGCTGGGATTGATAAGGGGAAAGCTGTCCCTGCACGCTGCAATGCATGCTGGGAAGCTGTGTGCTCTCTTTAACCAATGGGATTCTCTCCTGCTGAGCTCAGGTTTTGAGCAAGAGCTGAGTCAATGTATGTCACATTACATCGCGTCTGATGTTCTCGTACAGAACAAACCGAGCGTTTCTGTGAAATCTCTCCCTCTTTCTTTCTCTTTTTCTCTCTCCAGCAAAAAAATAATAAACCAGCCTCACACAGAAACTGGAGAACATGGTTAATAAATTAGATTTTGGGGCTGCGTTTTCTTTTCTGTGCCGAGCCCGTTGCTTTTCCCAGAAAGAATGGCCATGTTGTGTGTCTAGCATTCATTTCGTGCCATTACAGGTTAATGTAGCATTTTTTATGTGGCGTGTGGACGTGGCAGAGCCCCTGCAAGTGGCCCCTTGACTTCAGGAGCATGAGTTCCCCTTCACAGCGCTGATTAACTCACTGCCTCATCAACTCCCCAATGGAGCTCTTACAAACAGCCCAATCTTGCGACGAATGCTTACCGAGGACCACTTCCTGTCTTCACCATACATTATGAGAATCATTCTGAGTTAGTTAAAATACAGGTTCATAAAAATTATTTCTCGTGAGATGAGAGCGATGCTTCTAGTATCGTTCTGGTCTTGATCCTGCAGATCAGATTTTCCTCCATATTTTCGGATGAGGATCATCAACACGCACTCTAAGCTCTAAGCAAAAGTACCTCCAGCTCAATCTGCTTGATCAACTAACAGTCAACATTTTTTTATATCTTTCCTTCGGTGTAAAACAGCGAATGTTTTTAA
The DNA here is from genome assembly GCA_028565825.1 of Olivaichthys viedmensis. Taxonomy (NCBI): domain Eukaryota; kingdom Metazoa; phylum Chordata; class Actinopteri; order Siluriformes; family Diplomystidae; genus Olivaichthys; species Olivaichthys viedmensis. The sequence continues at coordinate 12,513,271 of JAOUQW010000004.1, forward strand.
TATCTGTGATCACACAAAAACGAAAAAAGATATCAGTTTTTAATTAGTTTTAAGGTTAAGGTGATGTGTGTACCATCATCTAAAGTCATCATAACCTAAATTGAAAAATGCTAACCTCAGACAGGAAGTACTTTAAAAGACTTTACAATCATTAAATATCACAGTAATTTACTTTGGACGAAACCCTGACCTGTGCTATTCCAGGTCTACATTCCGTACGAAATTGTCTTTTTTTTCCTCGCCACATTAAACCATTACTGTAATACCCTAAAAAATGAGTGGGCAAAGGGCTCACAACGGATAGATAGAAAAACAGATAAAATAAACAAAGTGTCATGACTTCTCTGAGATTATAGATGGAGCCCAATAGTATGTGACCCCCCAAACCCCCCCGATCCACGCTTTCAGCCCTTCAGTGCTCTGTCACTCTGTCCCGGCTGGGGAATGAAGACTTCAGGGCCAGACAAACTAATTCTAATAAATTGCTGCACCGTGACTAGAAAGGTTGAATCCTAATGCCCCCCGTAGCACTCGCTTCCCCTTCCTCTTTCTGCATATCGGCTGCCACATTAATTCTCATCAGTGGGCTGTGGCGAGTGGATGAGCTGTCCTGCTTTCCTGCTTCTGCCTGTTGCACCATTTTGCATGTTGTTGTTCTCCTCACACTTACACCGTAGGCCTTTAATAAAAATGTCAGCAGCCAAATCCAAGGAGAAATCTTTAAGAAAAACATGCTGTCGGGACATGGGCACATGGGGAGGGGGTTGGAGGAGTGGGTAAAAAAGAAGAAGGCAGAGACAGAGAAGAAAAAAAAGAGCGAGAGAGCACCGAGACCCAAGGCAAAGTGAGGGGAGGGTACGGTTGCCATGGAAACATCTGACCTTTAAAGGTGATGCAAAGTTCAGGAAAGTTGTTTCTCTCCCTCACTTAAAGGGGAGTGACATTTAATAGTCCCCACAGGTCAAAGGAGGGTAACAAACACCAAATAAAGGCTGCCAGCTGCTTGAATAAGAGACTGCTATATTATCAACATGTCCCTTGGCTGTGGGCTTTGGTAGAGTGAGTCTTTCTTTAGAGGCCAAGGCCACATCTGGACAGGTCTTGAGGTTTTCTAGCTTATGGAAGCTTATCTCTAAGGTGAAGCTGCCACGAGTAGCCACCAACCTCTATAGGCTTTATTTAAGTTGACATCATTCAGTGGAAAGAAGACTGACTCAGGTCAATGTGTCCCTGAACCTCAGTGGTCTCTAATCCTATTTTTCTACATCTCAATTGCTGTATATCTCATCCAAATCCTTGTATATGAAATGCATTAAAAATGCCACATAAACCAACTGACACAAGCGAGTTGAACTTTGAAGTTTTCCCAGCACCGGGTACGTGAAACATGCAGAGTCAAAATGATTTCGCCTGATGAATCAATGCAAAAAAAGACACAAATTTATACTTCAAATGTTAGTCTATTTGTAATATGCATTCTGCGTAATCTCTTGTGCTCCTTTACGTTTCCCAACTCTAAGGCTTTTTATTCAGTAACTACATGGGCAATGATGCACAATATTTAATCTAATATTACACTCTCAGAAAAAAGCATACTAAACTGTACTTTCCCTTGTCACTGGGGTGGTACCCTCAAGGGTACATCTTTTGTACTTTTAATATGTATCTTTTACCTGAAAAGGTGCATGTAGCGTACCATTAAAGCTTTACTCTGGTGGTCCTTAAGGTCCAATTATGTACCTAATTCTTTTAAAAAAAGGAACACTATATTAATTTCCAGGTGAAAGATATATACTAAAGATACAAAATATGGTACATACTGAGGGTACCACCCCAGTGACAAGGAAAGGTGCCGTTTAGTACCCTTTTTTCTGAGACTGTACCTTATATGAGTGAGGAGTGGAAGCGTGGACATGACCACAATTGTTTTGAGTTTACAAAGATGATATCATGCTTTGTTCTAACACTATTTACATGCATGAACACAAAGACACGAAATCTCTACATATTTATTCATTCAAAACATTCTACAAAATTCTGCTCACAAAATGCCACTAAACACTTCAAGCTTCATTAAAGCTGGCAAACTGAATTGGAATCCAGCAGATGGCACTGTATCTATGGGCCAACAGGTTGCTGAAGGTAGGACAAGAAACACATTTTCTTAGCAGTGAATATTTACTGGCATTCTTTTTAGTTATACAGTTCTCTGACTCTTGTATGGTTCAGTAGCACATTTTCTCAAGCATGCGATGACTATTTCAAAACATTTAAACCTTGTTGTATTTGATCCACTTAATTGTTAGAAATGATAAAAGTCGATAAAGAGGAACACAAGTTAAAAAAGTAGAAACTGAAAACAAGAAGAGTGATGGATATTGCTTAGAAACAGTGCATGCTATATGTAGGTTATTTTGTGTTAACCAATCAAGCAGGTACTTTCAGTATTATATTAAAGGTGATTTAATTGCTACATTATTCCATTTTATTTTAGTTTAGTTTAGTTTGGAGAAGTGTAGTTTGACTCAAGTGGCTGGACTCCTCGGCTGTTCGTCTTCTGACCATAAACAGACCGCTGTGATATTTAGGCCTATTAGATCCATCAAATCAGATATCTCTGTAACAGGAGTACTCAACTGACTGCACTCATGGCAACTGACCACTCTTTTAAAGCATTATGTTATGTACTATCTAAGAGACATGGATACAAAAACGCATTTATGTTCATATCACACAATCCTATAAGAGAGAAAATACAGAAGAGAGCCGAAGCAGCCATAACCCCATTCCCCTGAGCTCTCGGGCCTCTAATGCCGTCTAAATGAACAGGAGAAACCCAGGGCAGCAGTAGATATAGTAAACACATTAATTACAGCCTCATGGAGCCCTGAGCCAGTCTACGACAGGTGCGGAGCTGAGAATGAGGTTGCAAATGCACAAAGATCTCTGGGTAGCATTGTCAATAATCCCCTCAGATAATTACAGATGCTGCGAGGGTTAATCTCCCAACACTTATGTCCTTTTACACCTTTTATTTCTGATATCATCTCGTAGTATGTACTTCTTACATCAAACAACAAGCAGGTTTATCACACGAGACAGAGTGGAGATGAAAAGATGGAAGGAGTCCAAACAGAGGCTTATTGTAATGTTGCCAAAATCAAAGAGCTAGTCAAAGCTGCCATTGGCTGATGAAGGCGCCGTTGCTTGGGTCATGAGGTAAAGGAAATGTGGGTGCAACTTGCAGCCAACTCCAATAAGTGAATAAATAAGTGTATAAATAAATAGTGCATTGGGCCTGTGTGGACACATCTGAGACAACACCTGAGGCATAGAGAGAGAGAGAGAGAGAGAGAGAGAGAGAGAGAGAGAGGGGAGAGAACGGGAAAGATCTCCCTTCTCCGATTCATCATCACAGGAATTTATTATTGATTTGGAGAACGAGGATCAAAGCTGGCCAAACAGGCCAGATGGAGGAAGAAGATCAACCTGTCAATCAACCCAGGATTGACCCTCAGTTCTGGGTCCAATCCTTAGGCCTGAGCCTGCTTCCCTTCTCTGGAGCTGAGTGAGACTGGGATAGGGCAGCTTAGCCATGCCCCATTAATCTCCTATCTAATAAAAGTGGTAATGTTACACGTTATTGAAGAGAGACAGGCCAAATGAACTAATACGTTATATGATCAGGGCTCTCCCTGTGCGCAAACACGGTCCACTCCCAAGGACATGTGGTTGGTAGATAGAAGTCGGAACTATTTTCTGTTATTGACCCCCTGTTTAGGGACATGCACAGATTTCTTAATCTGGATGATAAGTGGCTTTGATAAAGTAAGTTAGCATTTATTAATGCATGAAAACTTGTAGTTGGGAGTTAATGAGTTAGGTTTCCTATCGGTCTCTTTCCCTCAATTCCCGCACACACATGCACATAACCTCCCTCATTTTTACCACAGCTAAGGGGCTCCGACATGTTTTGGTGCGTAGCAAGCAATCAATGAAGCTGCCTTTTTGTTGTCTCAGAGAAGCCACAATCTTACTGGAACTTAACAGTCCAGGTGCATGTGTGTAGATAGAAATGGACCGAGCTTATAAGAAGCTCGCCTATTTATCTACAAATGCATAAAAAGGATTCTCAATAAACAGGCAACAGAGGGCAGGCACACCCAATCTCAGGTATGCAGCCAAGCCATTTGCTTTCTGTTGTAAAATGCGAGCAGGGATATAGGATCTTGCCATGAAGTAAAATCAATGAGCTATGAACTCATTCGGACTTTGATGTTAAAGATGAATCCGGGTGAAGGAGCCGGTCGGGCACATATCACAGTTCAAGAGAAAAAGAGACATCTACTGTATGTTTGCGAAAAATGATACGTTAACACCTGTTGTGGACCAAACAGCAACATGAAGAAAGCACATTCAGCCTTTATTGTATCCAGATGGAGCAGCAATATAGGTTTTAAATTCCAGCGTGCTGTAATTTTCCACTGCATTAAATGTGAGTCCTACCCAACACCCCTCTGTATTCATTAACGGCTGTGCAGCACACTCACTTATGCAACTCACTCGGAAAGGGTAAACTAGCATTGGTGTATGAACCGGTCCTAATCAATAGAGCATCTCCCTGACTTCCTCACCTCCAGCAGCTAAGCTGAGCAGGACTGATCTGTCAAACCCTTTTACCGGCTCGACGGCACTGTGCAACCCATGTAACACTTTACACCTGCCTGGGCTCCAATACACCTGCCTGTATTAGTACTTCATTATCCCTAGAGCAAGTGTGGAGAGGCTAGCTAATCTCCCCTGTTCTAAAAGCACAAGAACCATTCCCTCCTTCCGAGCAGTTGGGGGGGGTCCTTTAAGTCCCTCACACTAAACCCCGCTGTGCATTCAGCAACAGTGCTCACAGGGCTTGCTCTCCACGGGTCTTTTTCTAAGTCCCTTCACCCTGGCTTTCCCTGGGTGTAAATCAAATATAATCCAGAACCCCACCTCCCCTTTATCTCTCTCTCTCCTTCAACAGCCCTCTTCTGTTTTAATATTTTTTTTTTTCTAGAATTGGTTCAGGTAATGACAGGAAATGACAGCAGTATGGACCCCCTCCTCCTGAAGGCCACCTAAATCAGTACATGCTGCGAGGGCTAATAGTGCTGCATGAACCTTCGAGACCACGGGGGTCCAACAGGCAGCAGGGTCTATTGTATACACGGGTAAATATGGACAACACACACACGCACACACACACGCGCACACAAACCAATGAAGCTGCTGGCCATTTTCTCTACCCACTCCATTTAGTAGCCCTATCAGAATGAATTTTTCTGTTCAAATACTATTTGAATTTTTATATTTACATTTTAAAAGGCATAAAAATCCACATTTGAATGGTTTAAGATCTCATTTTCTACTTTTAATCCCCTAATGCCTGTAAAGTCTATTGAAACATGTGTTTCCCAAACATTTTGGCAAAATGACCCTTGTCACTTGACGTAGGAAGAGGTGTCTGAATAAATGCACGGTAGTTATCGCATACTTCACTTTAACATTTTTTAGAATTACTGTATGTATTTTTTCTTTCTAACTTTCAACTTTTTCTAATTCCCTTCACCCTGGCTTTCCCCTGATTAAATATAAAAAGTGAACAAAATATGTGCCCTAAAAAGTGATATCACATCGAAATAGTTAATTACCAACACCCACTTATTGGAACCACTCTTTTTCTGTGGCTGAGTCTCAAATGCAGTTCTTTATAGGCTCTAGAATTAAGTTATACACTCAGAAAAAATAGCTCCTCAAGAGTTCTTTGGAAAGTGAAGGGTTCTTAGCTTCTTAAAGGAGTTCTACTTGGAACCCTCTGTCAAAGGGAAATCTTGTGATGTAAGGTTCTACATGGAATCTTTTAGAGTTTCCTAAAGAGACTAACCGAAGAACCCTTAAGGCTGTTCGAACCTTTATGCTCAAAGTTTATGAAAAAATCATGGTATGAACGCCACATGATTTTATTTGCTTAAGAAAGCAACAGAATGTAGCTCTGATTTAGGGTAGTCAATCCACCTATGTTTTTGGGAGGTGGCAGAAAACCGGAGTGCTCAAAGAAAACCCACACGTACACAGGGAGAAAATGTGAAACTCCACACAAACAGTACCCAGATCTCAGGATCGAACCTTGGACCCTGGAGCTGTGAGGCGGCAACGCTACCTGCTGCACCACCATGCCACCTCAAATGCAAATTAATATTCAAATTCATTCAGCTAATCAAAATTACAAACGCAATTCTTAAAAAGAATCAACGTCACAGTTACTTGCTCATCTCCCACATGAGAGCCAACAAATGAAATGGTCTTAGTCGATTTCCCACTCAAAGTTACAGTGCTTTATTGGTCCTAATGGGCTTTTCTGTACGTTTCCACCCTCAGTGGACAGCAGTGATGATGCAGCATGATATCTGGGCGATGCTTGGTGTAGGAAGAAGGGTGACGGGGCTTAACGCGATGTGAGCGTCTAGCTGTCACGCCGTGCTGGAGATCAGGGGAGAGAGAGTTCTAGTCACGCATGAAGGCTCTGAATGGTCACTGATGTGCTTCATTAAACTCCTTTGGACAGTCTGTATTTGTGCAGTGTTGTGGCTGTGTTGAAATATTCTCAAGTAAGTGTGCTACATTGTGGACAGAATGGATCAGAATTATTCCTAGGAACCATGTCTTACACGCACAGACATTTGAGTTAGCTTACAAACATCCTACACATGACTGAGAAAAAGCACCAATAATTTGTCACACGCTGATTTTCAAACCTTAAGGGTAAAATTATTATGTTGAAATGAGAGTTTTTTTCAATCACAAATACAAAATGTGTTTGAACGCACACTATTACTACCAAATCATCATCACAGCTAAGCAAGCTACAATTACATACTCGATTGAATCTTAGCCAAGTGCTAATACCAAGGTGATAATAAAGCATGTAAGAAAATGAAGATGAAAATGTTCACTTCAGTAGCGATATCCTTCACAATGAAACAGAAGAAAAATAATGCTTTTGAACTATTTTAAATTACCAATATATTCATTTTAATTGTGTTTAATGACCTGGTGATTTTGTAGCAAAATGGAACGAATTTAAAATCTATGTATTTAACGTATAAATCACAACCACAAGAAAGATCTAATTGTCCCAAATGATGACTATTACGCCGCTGCACTTTGTTGCCAAAATGCGTGAAATTGCAGTAGGTTTAATGTCTGCAGGGTAGCAACCAATCACAGCATGGAGGCACTAATAACTTCCTCGATGAGATCTCTAACAGCGAGTCATTCCTGTCTAAATCGTATTACCCGAGGTCTGCAAGGTGATCTTGCAATCAGTCGTATGATTCTTTTTTTTTTTTTGTCTCTGCGTCATATACAATTTCTGAGTTTTTAGTTCAAGACTATATATATTTATATATGTGTGTGTGTGTGTGTGTATATATTTTATAACTCAAGGTTTCTAATGCATTATTCCTCTCCTCTATGAACCTGTCATTGTTTCAGCACAGCACTCTTGTGGCAACTGTGTGGACATCTTTCAAACACTCATAAATCTCGAAAGACACACGGGCACACTTGTGTCTCAGGAATTTTGATAGGTGCTTTTCCATATGAAAAATATGGAACCTTATTTGTATCTCTCTCAGAATTGTTAAACTTGACTACTGGCCCGAATTTTCTACAAAATCACTTCAGCACTCCAATACAACACAATGACCTTTAACATGTAAACGTTAAAGAGCCTGTGTTTAATTGCTGTAATGGTTCATTTATGATGTTAGACTGTGGTGTTTGTTTTCTCCAACCCATGGACACATGTATATATACTTTTGATGTAATCTGATGACTTTGTCAACTCAGATCCCTGGTGTGGTATTATTGCTCCCTGCAATCTGTACAGTACATGTACCATTAACGTCAGCTTTTAGGCCCTCTGCAGCAGTGTGTATAGGAAGTGTGTATGATGAGTGTGTATGGTGAGTATGATTGAGGAGTGTGTATGGTGAGTGTGTATGGAAGTGTGTATGGGAAGTATGTAAAAAAGTGTGCATGATGAGTGTCTGTAGGGAATGTGTATTGGGAAGTGCGTATGGGGAGTGTGTATGAGGAGTGTCAATGGGAAGTGTGTAAGGAGGTGTGTATGAGGCGTGTGTTTGAGGAGTGTGTATGGAGAGTGTGCATGAGGAGTGTGTTTGTAGAGTATGTATGAAGAGTGTGTATAGAGAGTATGTATGAGGAGTGTGTATAGAGAGTATATATGAGGAGTGTGTATGAGGAGTGTGTATGGGGAGTGTGTATGAGGAGTGTGAATGGGGAATGTGTATGGTGAGTGTGTATGAGGAGTGTGTATGGTGTGTGTGCGTATGTGTATGAGGAGTGTGTATGGTGTGTGTATGAGGAAGAGGAGTGTGTATTGTGTGTGTGTGTGTGTATGAGGTGTGTGTATGAGGAGTGTGTATAATGTGTGTATGAGGAGTATGTATGAGGAGTGTATATGGTGTTTATTTGTGTATGAGGAGTGTGTATGGTGTGTGTGTGTGTGTGTGTGTGTATGAGGAGTGTGTATGGTGTTTATGTGTGTATGAGGAGTGTGTATGGTGTGTGTGTGTATGAGGAGTGTGTATGGTGTGTGTGTGTATGAGGAGTGTGTATGAGGAGTGTGTATAAGGAGTGTGCATGGTATGTGTGTGTGTGTGTGTATGAGGAGTGTGTATGGGGAGGTGCACTCAAGGATGCATGGATTCATAGTGTCTTACACCTGACTCACACAGAAAGCAGAGAGATTGTGTGAGTGTATGAGTGTGTGTGTGTGTGTGTGTGTGTGTGTGTGTGTGTTTCTGTCTGTCCTCAGTGAATGTGACAGCTACGGTCAGGGCTGACGGCAAAGCATGCTAGCAGGCCTCTCCCCTCAGCTCCCAACACTCTCTCTGGCAGAACACATCACTGTCATGCTCTCACTGACTCATACACACACTCATACACACACTTATACACATACACACACATGTCAACACTCATATACACACACTCATACACACACACACATATCCACATGCTCAGCCCCCATCCTAAACTGTCACATATACAGTCTATCCCTGTATGTCCATTGCATTACACTTTTAATACACACTAGAACTGTCAAATTCCATCAATAATTGCATTTGATTATTAATTACTTAAAATATTAACTAGTATAAACCACAGAAAGCGAAAACTGCGTTGCCTTCTTAAGCGAAAAAAGTCACAACGAGGCAATTCTATTCTAAACTTTATCCACAGTAATGTTTTCTTGTTGCTGATATTTAGCTCGATTTTACATTTCTTATGATCTACATAAAAATTTGCCATCTTCATCGCCGTCTTCACCCAGGAATCTTTTTTTTATTTCAGCCCCTGCAACACAGGCCAAATGCAAATGCACTATATATGCACTATATATGCTCACTACATAGGGTATAACATAATGCTGTTGTAGAACCTACGTAGTGAACTATATGTCCAATAGAACAGCATATGAGTTTCAGCCAAAAAAAAAGAAAGAAGCAATTCCAAAAAGAGCCTGTTGGAAATTGTTAACAACTTACATGCACTTTTAGGGCACATACTTTGTTCATTTTTTATACTTTATACTTAAATGTATCCATAATTTAATTTAATATATGCCATATTTGACGTATTTATTCACACCGCTTTTTCTACATCAAGCAACAAGAGTCATTTAGCCAAAGAAAGCTTGTGTTTCGATAGACTTACGTCCGGCGACTAAAAGTAGAACATGGGATCTTAAACATTAGAATGTGGATTTTTTGCCTTTGAATATGTAAATATTATGGAATAGTATTCGCCCTAATACACACACACACACACACACACACACACAGACCCTTTTCTAAACACTCACACACATTCACACACATTCACAGTAACATACAAAGCCCTACCAGGCACTTGCCCTACATTTCATCAGCTCATGCAACAGCTTTAAAAATCTACATCATGATGTCCTGCTACTACAAATCACACATGAACCCTATTGTCTCGGTGAGCACACTGTGCAATTAGTGCACTATAAACAGGGCGATGTTTGCAGTCTAGCCGAGGCGCCTGCCACAGACCGCACATCGTTCAGCTCTGTCTGTGGCCTGGCAGCTACCTAATGGGAGTTTTAGAGTAATTAACTGGTGCCTCTATGGTGGATTTAGAGGGAAACAACCTACCGCTAGGTACACGCATTCATATGCAAACAAAGGCACAAAGCGCCTGCAACACTGGGTTTTGGGCGTGTAATTAAATTCAATAAATAAGCAAAGGTGAGGAAATAAATCAAGTGGAAACTGATGAACAACAGGAGATTAAATGCCACTGAGGCGTGCTGACAAATATTTCAGTATAATTTTTAATGGGATAAAATGCATGCAGACACGCACAAAAAAGCACACAGCACAGCTCCCAGTCACGACTCCTGAACACACCCCCCCCAAAAAAGACCCTTCATCATCCATGTCAGCGACATCACAGTACGCGCACACACCTCACGTTTTTTTACGTGTGTCATCTCGTCTGGTGGAAAAGCGCCAGCCTTTATTAATGACTATCGGAGTTGCACTTAGTGCTGAATAAAACATGAGGGGCAGCTGTGAAAAACTGAATAACACTAGTAATTAGGTGCTAAAGGGGAGGGGGCAAACTTGGGTCCCTGTGAATATTAATGAACTCATTGTGAGTGTGTGGAACAAGTAAACTAAAGGCGTTTTCACACATGACTTAAATATTCGAAGTCTGTACCCAGGATTAGTTTATCATTGTCATAGGTGTGTTTTCACACTGAAAAATTCCTTCCGACCGATTCTGCAATTATGTACGTCACTTCTGCTATACGTTTGCTCGACCCTGATTGATGGTCCGGGTGAAGCCTTTTCAGTCAAAGCTGCTCGCTTATACACAAAGATAATTAACAGTTTTATGTGGTAGTCAACTGCATTTAAATCTTAAAACAGGAAGCAACGTGACAAGTTCAACCAATCACGTTATTCAATGCCCACCCCTGAGAGCGGATGGCCTTCACACATAGTGTGGTCGACACATGAGTTTCGAAGACAGCTTTCACACTTGACCAAACGTACTGAAACTCTGCGCAAACGGACTCAGATCCGGACAAAAGCGCGAGTGTGAAAACGTCCAAAGATGCTGTAGAAGGGCTGGACGGTCATAAAATGAACCCATACAGAAGTCTAACGGTCCTTTTAAGTTAAAATAGCAAACTCTTCATTTTAAAGTTATATTCACATTGGATATGCATAGATGAGAATGGGCTGAGTTACGATTTCATCTTGGATTGACTTCAGGACTTTTTTTTTTTCTTTTAAATCATATGCTGTCTCTGACATCACTGACATTTTACCACTGAGATGCCAAAGGCATTGCAATGGCATTGACTATGACAGACAGTCGGTGCTGTCACCTTCACCCCAGACTACTTATGCCGAACTAGCACAGAGAACACAGAACAGGAACATTAGAGCCCTGAGTACAAGGAGAGCCAAAGAGCACAAACAGCTCTTCACTCAGGCCTTTCTCTGAGGACGAGCTGGCTGCAGCTAGCCCAAGTGTGGCCATCTTAACACTCCCCTGTAGCTCTGCCACTCTTTATCGCCTTTGATAGAGGCGAGGTGAGGATTGAAATTGCAAGGGCAAAATCACTTTCCCCTAGCCTTTGGCTCCTCAACAGAAAATTCCAGATCACTCCTCCTCCTCCTCCTTCTTCACCCACCCCCCATCCCCCATCCC
>JAOUQW010000004.1:12547977-12566910 GCA_028565825.1 Olivaichthys viedmensis
TTTGCTGATTGGAGTCTCTCGTTCTTTATTCAGCACATTCTGTATCTGTGATGAAGTTGCTGTTCTTTCTCTCAGTGAACAAAACTTTATGTATCGGTCTTCTGATGTGTGCTCACTTTTGGTCTGCCTGATCGTGCTTTGGATACGACTGATCCAGTTTCAGCAAAGCGTTACAGAGTATGGCAATGAAAAAAATGACAGATTTTTCAATGTGGTCTCAGACTTTTGGAGCCCACTGTATATATATTTTTCCATCCCTATACCTTCATGTAAACAAAATGCGATTTTGTATCTGCACTTTGTATTGTCTGATGTATCGACCTTTAAAGAATGGTATCATGAACTCCTACAGACAATTTATTCTTATCTGGCTGTAGATTTCTCTGTAGCCAGATAGAGCAAGGGTTTAATCAGTTTAATTTGCATGAAATATTTGGAGCTTTGATCTAGCCTATAAGGCTTACTTTAAGACTTTAAGAGTAGGATTGCAGGATTGTATGTAAAACATCCTCAGGTGATGGTTCTCCCGATTTCACTCTAGGCTAACGTTATTCTCTTTCACACGTTTGTATCGCAACACAACTGTCTGCTGACGTGAAGTGACTAAATCCAAGGATGATTGCTTGTTAATAACAAAGGCCTTGACCTGAAGCATTGCAATTTTACTATTTTGATACAATAGGTTGCTTGCTAAGCATATCTAGCTAATTACCTTAATGGCAAGTTGCTAAATCCAAGGATGATTGCTTGCCAATAACAAAAATTCTGAACTGTAGCAATCTGATTTAGCTTTTTTGATATTATAGGTCACTTGCTAACTTATGTTAAGTGTGTCTAAAGTGCATAATCAGCACATATGCATTGTTCAATGATTTGAATAAAGTAACAGGCACTTAATGCTCAGTGATTGGATAAAACCACCTGCAATTACCCTAGGAAAAAAAACATCACTTCCAAGAGCTGGGACAGGGACGAGGCAAACCGGGAAACAAACAGGAAAGTGTTCAAGACAGGCTGATAACGCTCCTCGAGGAATGTGCTGAGTTAACTCCAAACACTGTGTCGTAGTTCAAATGCACTGGTTACTGTGTTTACTGGTATATTAAATTGCAGTTCTTATACTTGAATACATTCTGAATAAGAAATGGTGCTTTTTTCCTTTCCTAAAGAATAATATCTACAAGTTACTTGCAGACTCAGCAGTCATGTACGTTGACTCCAGCTCTCAGTTAGTAAAAAAAAATAAAAATTAAAGAACAAAGAATAATTATATGAACTTAGTTGAACAAGAAAATCCACTTATATACTGTACCACTTTAATCTGACACTGTACTTTTTGCAGATTGTGCAGAACAAGCAATATATGCATCTTGCATTTCATGTATATTAAACAGTGTCTCCTGTCAAGAAGGTTCTTCATAGAAAGGTATCCTCTCTGAAGAAAGCTCAACTTAGAGAGCTCTCTGTTTTAGAAAGCTAGAACTGCTGTTTTTTGCTTTTTTCACTTTCTCTCTCTCTTGGCCATTTACATAATAGCGAGGTTCCCTGTTCTCGAACGCCCTAATGTCATGACAGGTGAGGGGCTATAAAAAGCAAAGACTGCCTGCACAGATGGCTCAGCAGAAATAGAACTAAAAAAGAGAGATGTTCATTTCCACGGTCACAGTTTTCCTGCCCCAAGCTATTCTTTAGCACAGTTTGGGGAGCTCAGCTGAGCGCTGTTATAACGTGCTTTCTTTGAGCTGTTAGTATTGAAATGTACCATAAATTGTGCCTTCACAAGATATATAGTTGCAGGAATAATGCTTTTGTCTGCATGCTGCTGAAGAGACTATCTTCTCTTCAATGTTGGATGTAGTATTTAAATGCTCCACAATCAAATTCTGAAAATTGATTGGGATTCATCTGAGAATTTGAGAAAGTCTGTTGTAAACCCCACTTGTGCATAACCACACATCACCAAAACCCATGTGTGACTCGACACACATCAAACCTGAGCCCTAGAGCCTTTGATAATAGCCATTCACTAAACTACACATTTTTAAAGGATGGATTAAACAAATTGATCAAAACAACATGGATCCTTGTCAGAGGGTGCCCTTATTTAGCCGTGACTGCATCGCAGAAGACTTTGTATTCAAGTAGCACCTGTTGGAATAATGCACATCCATTGCTGGGAATAATTATAACGATTTGCAGTGGCGGGGGCGCGTGGTAATTGCAGTGACTGGCGCAAGCAGCTAGAACCCCGAGCTTGGAGATAGAGACCGGCCAAGCTGCCACCACATTAAAAGGGACACAGACATCCACCATAATTAAGTCCCTGTTGCCAAGGCAACACCTTGCCAAGTGATAGTGCCTCACAGGAGCGTGCATAGCGCCTGACATCGCTTTTTTTTTTGTTATTAGCTCTGACTTTAAAGGACACAAACATTTTGATAATAAGCCAATCTTAATGATTCTGATTTCCATGGCTCACAAACGGCAAGGCCCCGATATCAAAGCCCCATTAAAAGGAGCTCGCCTCCCCGCGTTTAGCCGCTGTCTTGCTGTCGTCGTCGCACCATTACAAATGATGTTATTTAGCAAACGTCTGAACCGACACCCGCGGGATGCCGTGCTTGATGGGAGAGAATGTATAATATTACATAAAGCATTAGCGCTTCTTAGAGGCTCGATGATTGGTGTTAAGGTTTTCATTACATGAAGTGAGTAATTGCTTGTCACTCGGAGCTGGCATGTCCCACAATCATCTTCATTCCTGTGCTATCAATCAGACGTTAAACTACTGACGAGCTGCCGGGCTCACTCTTTAAAAGGGGCTACTGCATAGCTATTGTTTGTTTTCTTCTCCAAAGATGTGTCTTACCTTGCTGAGAAAGAGGCAACATTAGTGTACGGTCTCCTACCAGGGGATCAGGCGTTCTCACAGAAGAGAAATCAGCCATGGTGCTCTCTTTCGCTGGATGAGCTTTTTTAAAGTTCTTCGGTGTTCTGAACATTTTTTACGCAACATTTCTACAACTTTCTGTGACATTTTTAGTTGTAGGAATGTTAACAAAAACCTTTCCATGTTAATTGTTGTCTAACTGGTAAGGCATCCGTCAGAAAACGCACTAATATGTGTTGCTGGTTTGTCTTGGGCAGGTTTGCGAGCAATTGATTTTAGGTGAAATGCATGCATTTTGTGCTTATTCGCTAGACATGAGCACACACTGACGGTGTGCCATGCCAAGGCTCCTGCGTGAGCTGTGCTTATGAAAAATGTTCTCAACGTCAGCGTGAATGACCGAAACCTCACCCAGACTACTATAGACTTCTCCTATTGGCTGGTGCATGACTACGTCAGAGTGCGTTCTGTCAAAAATGTAACATTTGCGTGTCGGTCAAGACAATGTTCTCACTGAAATCAATGGCAACTGATGCGTTTTTGATGGATTTTAAAAAGTCCTTGGAATCGCAGCCTAACATTGGGTAAGCAGCGTTCTAAGAACATTTTGGATCACGCACATTTTCAGAACATTGCAGGAATGTTATTTTTGTAACGTTACAAATGAACCTTCATAGAACCTTTTGAATACATTACTGAACGTTCTGACATTCTCTGTTAGCTTCTCTTAAGTATTGTTTGGACATCTGAGCCTTCTGTTGACCATTTTTGTCAATTTTATCAGTTGTCTATGCCCCCTCCTCCTTTGATAATAAAGTCGATAACTAGGAAAACTGTTTGTGATGACCGAGGACTGACGAATGTCACCTACATGTTCACCTACATGTTGAATTGATGGAGTAGATACGCAACTACCTACTGTCTCATCTCTGTCCTGAAACTAGTTAGAATTATCACCACTTCTGCCTATTAAACATTCATCCATTGGTATTTCTATATACGTAATTGTGTCCTGACACACACTGCCAGCAGTAGACAACATCAATGTTTTGGAGCTTGTTAAGTCGGGCCAAGCCCAGGCCTTACTGTTTGTTTGCAGACCGTGTTGGCATTATGAACAGGGATTGCTGCAAAGTTAATATCCAAGCAGAAAGAACGTACAGCGTTTGGGAACGTTCAGCTTGATTCTCTCACTGGAGTAAAAAACAACGGACCGGGCAGGCAGTGAAAAGGGAGGTCGTAAGGAGAAATCGATAGCTCAATGGAATTAGCTGGGCTTTAAAATGTGCCTGCCAATCATATTTACCAAGGCTTGCTTTTCGCAGCCATGGCCTGCTCAATATTTAAAATCCAGCATGTTGAAATGCTATCCCTGCTTTAACACGGTAGCTGCTGTCCAAACCCATTTGCCTCTAAAGCCAGATAAATAAGGGAAAAAGGCCTTGTTAAAGTTGAGACTGCAGTTGGTTTCTTTACGTTCTTTAATATGCACAGAAGTGTTTCTCCTGTAGAAAGATGCAATTTGAGGCAAATACGATTTGCAGCATCCAGTCACACATATACCTGCATACGCAATTTAAAAAAAAACAAAAAAACAACACTTTTATTACACCACTTTCACAGTCAGGCCTGCTTACTTTGACATTTTTAGGCCATGACCCATCACGTAATACCCTGAACACAGAATGCAGCCCTCATAAGGATGAGCATAACAGCTATTCCCAGTCCTGTTAGTAGCATTAATTGGTGGCTAATCATCTGACACTTGATTCAACCTAAACCCTACTACTCCAGGTGAGGGGAGCTGCCTTCAGACCTATAACCCGTGAATGACAAGCTCTACCATGGAGAGTCGAATGCAAGGGCCTCTGGGAGCAAAAACGGGTCAAGAGCATTGGCCCCTGGCGACCCAGGCAGGACTGGGCAGGAAGAGCCACAATGCAGCCTTAGAGCTGAGTGCGATTAAGGACATGAAGCAAATGCCCACCTGCTCCTGCTGAACCTGGCTGGGCAGTGGGCGCCCGGGGTCTCTCTGGGGTGATTTAATACACCCGCTCCATCTGTTGCCTGGAGAAGTCAAGGGCAGGGATGGCCAATAACTCAAGCCCTTTCTCCCACCCTGCCTCACCCCTTGCCCTGGCCTCACCAACAAGCCTTCCGAGGCTTGCTTTTCCTTTACCACATTTTCAAGCTCTTTCTCACTTAATGCAGCATTCAACCTGCTGGATTCAGGTTTACAAATTGACACCATGTTTGATGTTGTAACAAGGGAATAAGAGAAGAAGGAAAAAGGATGACAAAGCCTCTGTCTCCTCTCATGCAACCCAATCTTTCTATCAATCAAAGGCTACATGTTGGAAAATGCTGGAAATGCTTCTTCTGTACCGCGTGGCAATACAGGGAAAATCGCTTGCGCATGTGAAGTTGACACAGTGAACAAAAACGTGCATAAGCATACGTAGTTAAAGCTTTGTCAATCAGACACGGCAGTAAATGTTCTCTAGCGTTTTCTGTCATGCTCGCTCCCTCGCTCCTGCCATCCCTTCTCGCTCACTCGTTCTCTTTTCCCAGTCGTAAATGATTATTATCAATTCAAAGGCTCCCTTTATTCTAATTGCCTTGTAAATAAACTTACTTGTCATTACTTCTCAAGCCAATTACATGCTGTCTAATGGCAGCGCTTAATTAGCACACATTCTGCTGGAAAAGAGCGAGAGTGGGAGACGGGAAAGAAATGAATGGAAGAGAAAGAAAAATGTTGGTAAGGGAGGAAGGGGATGTGTTCAAAGCCTAATTACACAGTCGTCAGTTTTTCTCAGCGAGTACAATGGCCAGCAGTCAGTCTCTCCCCCACTGCTGTTTCTCTCAGGCAAGGCTGAGTGGCCAACGCACAATGCCCCTCATCGAGGGGTGTGACCCACAAGCCATAATCACACACTTTGGCAAGCCAGGAATTTGAGGAAAGTAGAGAGGATAGCTTGTAAAAGAAAAATCACTCTCCATTTCTCCTCTTTTCAATCAATGCACACTCTTCACTGACATGTTGGTCTCTTTGCAGAGCTCTATTTTCTGTGTGCTCTCTTTATGTTACATTACAATGTCCTACTGTTAAAATTGTAAAGTTAGGATTCTTAGTTACGGGAGATGTAGCTGTTCTTTCCTGACAGAGATGAGTTAGCTGTTACACAGCATCTTAATTAGTTGTCCCCCTGGATTAACAGATTCTACCTTACAGCCTTTATATCATGCAATTAGACACTGATTTGTATAACAGAATATTTTGCTCTATGAGGGTTGTTTTTTTATTGTGGAGTAGGGCTGTCAAATTCCTTTAAAAATTACATTCAAATTACAATTACTTAAACGACTTAGTAATCAAATTCATTTAAATATTAGTGAGCCCATATAAAATGTATTGAATAATGTTTCTGATTAAAAAAATTATAAAATTCTAACAGTATTATTTTCTTGTCGCTGATATTTCACTTGATTTTACATTTCTTAGGCTCCCCGGAATCCTTGTAAAATCATCTTCAACCCGTCTTTTTATTTAAGTCCCCTCTAAAACAGTTTGGCTGAATCCAAAATGGCTTCCTATTCACTAAATATACCTGCTACATAGGGTATAACATAATGATGTTGTAAACTCCACGCAGTGCGCTATATACCAAATAGAACAGAAGTGCCTGCTGGAAACTACTTACATGTAATATTACTTTTAGGACACATGCATTGTTCATTTTTATCTTTAATTAGAGAATTAATATGTGGAAAAATATGAATATAAGGACATGCAAAGGACATGCAGACCTATTTTCCTACGTTAAGCAACGTAAGGGTCATTTGGCCAAGATTAAGAAAGGCATTTTGATATTACATTCTGTGACTAAAAGTGGAACATGGGATCTTAAACATTCGAATGTGGACATTCAGATATTTGCCTTTGAATACGTAGATATTAGTTCTGACCGCCCTACTGTGGAGTAATGACTGAGATCATCTCAAATTCAAACTTAGCTACAATCATTAATGCAATTCAGAAAGAACTAAAAGCTAATCTGTGAGAGTGTCACAGCAACTGTTCTTTTCTCTCTTTTTTTGCCACATTATATGTTTGGGTCAATAAAGTACCTCTAGAGGAAAATCCATAATGCAGCACAGTTGCTTAACTGTCACATTTCTGTCATATTTCCTTTATTTTAACAGGAATCAGGATGAGACTGTGGCCTGTTCAGCCACTGTTATCAATGAGCTCCAATCTGATGTGAGAATGTGGGCATGATTACAGCAGTGTTAAAAGATGACACAGATCTATACATGCTAGGATTACATTCTAGTCATTTACCATGTGCTTGTGTGTGTGTGTGTGTGTATGTCTGTGTGTGAGTGAGGGTGAGTTTGTGTGCGAGTGTGGTTTAATATAAAAATGGGGCCAGCGTAATCACGTTTCTCTTATCCCTGTTTGGCATCTGCCTCGTTTTGCCACACTTTCGCCCTCTTATCAGGCGCTGCTCTCGCCCTATCCACCATCCAATCAAGTCTGTCAGGATCAAGCGACTGCGAGGAAGGGAGGGATAGTGAACTGTTAAGAGATGGGCTTTTTGCTTTTTTGCTTCAGTTCTGCCATTTTTTCTCTCTGTAATTTCACATTTTCTCACTTGGCTCTTTAATCCTCTGATCTGCTCGGCATTAGAGGGTTTGCGTGGTGAGCTGGCCCTCCAGCAACGCAGATTTGATGCTGCTGCCCTGAAGCAAAGGCTGCTTGGAGAGGTGAATATAACTTCTGTTTAGATCAAGTAACGGTAAAATAGTCCGTGTCACAAGTTTATGCTTATGCATTCCACAAATCAGTCATGTAAAATTGCACAGTACCTTTAAAATTCAAACAGGCATTTGCATCTTTGCTTACAACATTGCATATATAGCTTGGTATACATTCTGTTCATATGTAACCGAAACCAAGGGAAGAGCTTGGAGGTCTGTACATAGCATGAATACAAAGTGTATTTCCTTTTATGATAGTGGCTCATGCACACATACTGTGCAAACTGCATATTTGCTTGCCTGCATGGCAAACAGAAATGCTAATGCAAATACCATACATCATGTACATTATAGAAAGTCATCTCGGTGTGTTTGTATGTATGTATGTGTTGTCAAGTCCATCTGAATGATTGAGTACATAATTTTTTGGGGAAATGAAAGGCCTTAGTAAAACTCCTAAATAATTCTTAAATAATCAACATGTAGAAAAAAAAGACTTCATGCAATTGAGAATGGTTTGGATTTTACAATGTTACAATGTTCATGCTGCTAAATCGGTATGTAGCTGATTTATATACAAACTCATAAAAAGCTCAAATTAATAATGCATTTCTGCTTTCTGCTTTTATTTGACTTAAACAGAACAATGCTAATAACAAATGACTCATCTGTCAATCCTACTTTTAGAAAGTGCACGGCCATATCCCGCACACAACAGAAAATTTTGCTTATTGTACAATATTAGGCTCATTTCGAATTCTAAAGACTCCAGCCTGAGATCCCTCATAACCCGAACCTGCTTCAGTTCGCTATATTGCACCCTCTCAGCTATTTTTTACTCTTTTGATGTAAATGTCTCCTTTCATATCTGCAGTCCCTGTTCAGCACTGCTAAAGTCACGCCTTTTCTTTTTCTCCTGAATCAGTACGGGTGAGTCTCTCCTCTGATACATTTCAAGCCTTTCCCCTGCTTCTGATCTCTATATATCTCCCATCAGATAAAGCTTTGCCTAGTTAGAGCCGAAGAGAAAGGAGAGATACGCTCAGCACATTTCAAATGTGGGGGAAGCAAATGTAAAAAATAATAATGTGCCTTGTTTGTTTTCTCCCACGTCTAAATGAAGTAGAACACAGATAACAGGGCACAGCGAGGCACGTGCTGAGGGAATGCGAATGCCTTAATTTGTATGTGAAGGCCGATCATGAGAGGCAGAAGAAAAGAGTGTGTGTGTGTGTGTGTGTGTGTGTGTGAGGGAGTGAAAAAGAGAGAGAAAGGAGATTTCCATTCAATAAGAACAGTTAGCTTTTATGCACGGCAACATATGAAGCCATCGCGCCATCCAGCACAGCTGTACCTGAAAGTATTTAGCGGCGGTGCCTCATGGGACACACTGCTATTTGTTACGATAATTACTGGTTATATGGGCTACAGGCATTGAGGGTGACATTCATTCTGGCAGAAATAAATTGCATTGCTGCCTCACGATGCCGGTGAGGGTTAAAATAACTTATTTGGGCATTTAGCTTACAATTAAACATATGATTTGAGGAATATGTTGCAATTCTAAAAATGCTGCCTTAACAAGTTTGGTTCTTCTGTTTCCGTTTCACAGGAAAAAATTTAGGAGGAAAGGTAATTATGTCTGTTCAAATGATGCCTTTACTATTTTACACTATGACTCCAAAATCCTCACTGTGTACTTCAATAGATCCAATGCAAACATAAAGACCGTTATTTGTAATAAGTCCCACACACCAGCATCATATTTTCAGCATGGAGTTAAACTAGGAAAGATTCCTTTCGCCTCGTCCATGCCTTTTATCAACCGCCATTGCTCCCCATACTCCAAATAAACATTAAAGAATGGAGGAAAGAGGCCAGAGCGGAAGGGAGAGAAGAGGAGAAAGAGGAAAAGAGGCTTTACAGCTGATGCAGTAATCACCCTGGATGTATGCAATACATTTTTCAGCTGGAGCGAAGCTGCCATCTTTCCTACGACCAGATGGCAACATTACATCTCTAAGGTTGACTGATTACAGTGTGCAGACCCAGAGTTAGGAGAGGAGGGAGGGATCCTGCCACCTCCTTCCTCTTTATCTCTCTCTCTCTAAACCCCTCTCTCACAGCTTCTTTCTCTTCCCAAATGGGAGGTGTCGGTGATGTTTTAGCACCATGTTGCTCATTCAAAGCTCAATATGACCTGGTCCTATGTCAGAAAGGATCATTTACGCCAACTGCCCATGTGCCGGTGTCGGCCTGAGCAAATGTGTGAACACGGGGGCGCCAACACACCCTTTGGTTGCCAGACAATCCTGTCACTCCAGGGCAAGTCCAAAAAAAGTTGAGAGCTGAACTAATGTCTGAGATAAAAGTCAACAAGTCTTGAAAGCATGATGAATAGAGGCATGACTTCTGTCAGATCATATATGCTACACCATCCAGGCATTAAGGATTCAGCTGATGAAATGAAAGCAAATATGGCATTTGGAGTCCAAAATTATTTGCACCCTTCCGGATAATTGTCAAAATAAATATATACCATGAAAATCACATGCAATGAGTAATATTTTGAGCTCATGGTATTATTTTAACAGAATATTTTTAAAAACATAAAATGTTTTCTTAAGCGGGTTTCTTTAGTGCAACATTTACATTACATTTAGCAGACACCCTAATCCAGAGTGACTTACAACAGAGCACATGGTCATGATACAGTGCCCCTGGAGCAGAGAAGGTTAAGGGCATTGCTCAAAGGCCCAACAGTGACAGCTTAGCAGTCCTGAGGCTTGAACCCACAACCATCTGATCAGTAGCCCAGAAGCCTAACCACTAAGGCACCACTGCCCTGCAATCTGTCCAAATAGTTTGTCGAGATTAGTGCGTCTAATAGATTTAGAAACATGACAACCCAAGAATCAACTAAACTGTACAATCTGAAACTGTGATCTTTGGGTTCAGGCCATCACTTGTGTTCCAGACTTTTTTTAAATTATGATTCATGGTATTTTCTTTGTTTATGTGTTTTTATATCGATTGCCTGACTTGTGCAGGTCAACAACCACCTGTCTCTGTGTGTTGAACGTTTTTTCCCATGCTGATGTGTACAACCTCATATTTTTCAACAGAGTTGGTCAATGGCAACGATAGATCAGTATCTTCCTGGATACTGAGATTGAAATTTTTTTCAAAAAATATTTTTTTTTCAAGGATGACAATTTGCATTTGTTTAAAATATTCTTTAGGGGCATCATAAAAATTGCCACATATGTTTTTGACAGAAAATACTATTACCACACAAACCCCCTAAATACCAAGATCAGAGGATTAAAGAGCCAAAATACTAACAGTTCTTATGAGAACTGATAAGTTTGAATCATTGTGTGCAATATGTATTATATACAATAATTTTTGCCCATTCTCTTAAAGGGTGCCAAATATTCTGGAGTTTACCGAAAGAGATGAAAGAGAAAGGGAAAGAAAATGGGATATGAAAGGAGTAAAAGTGAGAAAGAGGAAAAGTGCAGACAGCTCATGGGTAGAAACATGAAGAGAATATTCTTCAGAACAAAGGACAGCTATTAAGTGTGTTTTTCCTTTCCTCTGTGTAAAGATTCCCTTGGAGGGAGAGTAGGGTCCTAGGTTTTCATAACGTGATCTCAGACCAGATTTACATTTTTTGCTCATACTTACGACCTGGATTGGGATCCAAAGCCATGTATCTGTAGGAACTACATGAATATGTGTGCTTCCTATTCAAGGAAGTTGTGGTACAACGTTGCCTTTAATTTGCTGCTGATTCTAGAAAAGGCAACTTTGTACCACAATGTTGTGATTCAACCTTGAACAGGAAGCACACATGTATTCATGTAGTTCCTACAGCCAAAGGCTTCTGTTCAAATGCATGATCATGATTTATTTTCATAGATGTTGCTTGCTCAAAGGGAGTGACTAAGATTTGGAACTTCCTTTTCTTTTTTTCTTTTTTTATTCCCTGTCTAAGCCTTTACTCCTGACATCCACCGTCTTTCTCTCTTTCTTTCAGCTCCACTGAGAGCAGGCTGGCAGGCGCAGCCCCTCCCCATCTCCTGAGCCCCTAAGGCTCTCTCGCTCTCTCTCTCCCTCCCTCTCTCTCTTCACTCTAGTGACAGGGAGTCTTATTCATCTCCAGCCTTGGCCCACAGAACCCCGCCAACATCTGCTTATATAACTCGTTTAATTTGAAGTATGTATGCCCCAACTGTCAGGCATCCTTCCTTTCTCTCTCTACTCTACTCGCACTCTCTTACTCCCTTTCCTTTTCCCATCCTCTGTCCTTTTTTTTCTCAGTCTCTGTAATACGTTGATAAAGAATCAAATAATACCATAATCTTATGGGAAGCTAAAACATTTTCTGACAAAACTGCACCTTCCTACCCAGGTCTGATTTTGAGAAATAAAGGACGATTTATCCTTCTTCACACCCCACCGACTGAAAAAGCCAAAAGCAGTGTATCAGCACTTCCACCAAACCGTGAGCTAACCTCCACAGCTTGTAGCGACTGAGTGAAGGAGCGGAAGGTTCCTGTGCGAGGGCAGCTTGCCCAGGGCCTGTAGCTGGGAGCGGGCTTACAAAAGCTGGGCCTGTGATCAGCAATGCGGTCCCCAGTGAGAGCACAGACTCGTGCACAGGGAAGATAAGGTCTGCCTGGCTGCCTGCTCCTGCTGCTCCAATAAGCCTCCTCACACGGGTCGCCAAGAAGCCTCAGCGCCTGACTGCGAGGCTTTGGCCCAGCACTCCGGTCTATCCATTGCGGAGTGATGCCTCTATTACAAAGGCTGCCCCACAGCTACAAGGAGGCCCGCACCAGCTGCAGCAGATTATAATTAGAGGAACCATGAAGTGCCCCGGACACTGGCAATTGATCTGCTGGTGACAGTCCAATATTTCCACCAGGGAAATAAAAACTTGTATCACGTCACAGACTAAGGCTAAGGGCAATAGGAGCGTGTGTGTGTGTGTGTGTTTTAAGCTGCTTTATCATTCGTGTTTCCTCCACAGCTTGTGTGTTTCATAATGTGTGCAGTAGGCTGAAGTGTACCAGAAGAAGACTTCTCTTCTTTGTCTCACTCGCCACATTAAAATTCAAAAGGTGCTTTGACTAGGACTCTGGTTATAAAACATGGGTCTCGTTCATTGTGGCATGGTACCCACACTCTTTATTACACTGATGCTTGATGTGGTGCTTTCAAGCTATAAGTCCAAGGCCTTTTGTGTCTGACTTAGAACCGGATTGGAAACATAAATTCGAGCTCCCTTATTTTTCAAATGAGCTTTTGGGGATCTTTTGTTTGACACCCAAATCTGTTTCTGTTTAAAGCCAAAGTAATTTCTGGTCAATTCGACAAATAAATGAGTTTTTTTTTTCTTTCTAGGCCTTAATCCTGAAGTTGTTTCCTTCCTTTGTCACTTTCCTGTTTTTCCATCATCCTAATCAGTAGATAAGACTTGCTTCCAAAAACTACAAGTGCTGAAACACTAAAAGCACAACACCTTGCCAAAGTGAGATGAATTAAAATGGTGCAACATAGTTCAGTTATAATATCTGTAATTATAAATCGCACTTAAATATATGGAAGCAAAAATTGCTCAAATACAACTATCTAAATTCAAACATTCACATTCAGTTAATGTTTTTAGCCTGAAAATTACATGATGTTTAATACGAAAAAGAAACTCCTTTGTAGATAAGTCCTATAAATTAAAAGCCATCATTTCATGATTTCGATAGACATCATCTTTGTTCTGCTGAAAGTATTAAGCTCACATTAAAATATTATAATATTAATGAGAATAGTAAAAAAAAAAAGATGATACTTAAGCCCAAAGAAAAAGCAGAGAAAAGCTACTCATATTAATCTCTCTGTCTTCTTCAGCTCAGCTTTTTACAATAAATTAATAATTTGGCAATTGCATAGTAAATACTTATCAATTAACCCTGAACCTATACAGTTTCTATGTATTATTAAATGATATTAATTTTGCATTGCAACATTACAGATGAATAAACCATAAGGAGGGGTGAAGGCAGAATGGTGCAACTGTCATATTAATTCTGATTAAACTGTCAGTTATTTTGATCCAGATGAGCCAAACGTAAAAAAGAATTTAATCACAAATGACTGGAAACTAAACTGAAAGCAGCGAAGGAGACAGACAGAGGGAGCATAAAGAGAGGACATTTAATGGGAGAAATTATGTTTAATGTCCTATCCATTTTCATTTTCATTTAAATTCGTATGATTGCTGTAATCTTTCACTATATAAAACCCATTGCTTGAAAAGACTAAATTCAGGCCAGGCCATTTAGGCAAAGCACAAGAAACTGATAGGATTTTTTTTTTTTTTTATGTGTGTAGTCAGGTTATCTCAGATGTATCAGCTTAGAAAACAGTGCACCGTATCTTGTAACAAAACACCAGCTAAATCAAGGCTCTGCTGTGCTTAGCCTCACATCTCATCTCTTTGACAGAAAGTAATGCACTCTCTTTTCATCTGGGGGCCATGCCTGTATTATCGGTCTATTAGATGTATGGCAAAGCAAGACAATATTAATGGTCCTTCTCTGCAGCCAAACGCAAGAAGGCTCCGAAAAAGAAAGCACTCTCAGCTCTACTCTCAAGGCAAATGACTGCGTACTAGATCAAAGCGAGTAATGACCGCTCTTTCACTTTTGTAGCACCACAGACATGCTCTCGCTGGCGTCATGACTGTTGCAAGACTGCATAATTAGGAGAATAATTATATAATTAGTCCTTATGCTTTGCACCAAACCTCAACAGGTTCGCAACGACACTAAACCTCGTATGTGCCCATACTATACATGTGATACAATGTGCATATGAATACAGTTTCATACATTATTTATATTGCTCTTAGCACAAGACGGTGTAATGTCTGTTAAGCGTTAATCTAAAATTGTTGCAAAGCAAAAAATTGGGCAGCTACCCCAAAGCAATAAGATGGAGGCCTGAACACACTATCATCCTAATCAGCATGAACCAAATTCAGAAGAGGCCCCCGACAAGACCAGTGCTGCATCTGACATCATTGTCTGATCATATTAAACCAACCCATGCAGGAGCGGGGCACTTTCCACATGAATGCACAGGCTAGTGATCTAATTTCTCTCGCTACGCAGTGGACTGAAAAAAAAAAAGAGGGGGGGGGGGTTGAACAAAGTAGAAAGAAGGGGGGCACTGGAGCTTTTCGGCTAATTATAAAGCATAAGCTTAATTGGAAACCAAAGTAGTTATTTTATATCATAGGCCAGTGAATGCATTATCTTTGGTATCTGCTCTATTTATGCAGATAGTTTTTAATGAGACCCTGTTAAAGACCCTGTTGCACACAGGTGAATTGTAAACGCTAGCCAAGCACTGAAAGGAGTGGGCACTGCCTGACGCAAACCATCATTTAAGTCCGAATGCTGAATCATAAATGCTTTATCAGGACTGTGTGCTGGCTTGAGTTCTCATTCATTTATTCATCTTCAGTAACCACTTTATTTTGATCAGGGTCGCGGTGGATCCGGAGCCTATACCAGGAAAACTGAGTGCAAGGTGGGAATACATCCAAGATGCCAGTTCATCTCTATAGGGGAAATTTTAAGTAGCCATCCACCTACTAGCATGTTTTTGGTAGGTGGGAGGAAACTGGAGTACCTGGAGAAAACCCACACAGAAACAGGGGGAACATGCGAAACTCCGCATAGACATTAACCAGAGCTCAGGGTAGAACCCCAGACCCTGGAGCTGCGAGGCAGCAACGCTACCCTACTGTTTTCCAGAGCCACTCATTTCCATTTCTTAAATGGCATTTCATGCACATCTGAGCAAAATCAATCTGCAATCTGCAGCAGGTGTAATCAGCATAACTACAGGCTCTGCGGGTTAAAAAACGAAAACCCGTGCTTCACACAGTGTAGAAATAGTGTGGATCTTCCATACTTAACAGGCACTAATGTAAGGGAACGCATGGAGACAGTATCTGTAGGTTGTGCGATGGCTGCAGGGAAGCCTGCGGCATGTGAACGCATTTGGTCCCGGGAGAGGAGAAACGCCAGAGCCGCCGAACAAGGAGAGAACTGCTTTTGACAGCTGAGAGAGGGGGGAAATATTGAAGGGAGGAGTCTAATAAAAGCATGAAGTGTGGAGTGGAAGTGCACTCATGCAAAAAAAAAAAAAAAGTCTTTGAAGTATTATTTGTCGAGTGTGTGTAGATTAACAGTGTATGAGTAAAGCCTGCAGGATGTGTGCTCAGGTAAGCAGACAATTTCTGGTTTCCAAATGGACAATCTGATCACAAATTAAATCTATTGCTAACTAAGGCTTTTGGTTCAAATGGTTCAAGCACTTAAAAATGTCTGTGCTCACACACTGAATAGTACAAAGACTCGAAGTCTGAACTTTGTTTCCAGTTTCCAGATACTATTTCAGAGCAGAAAAAAAGCAATTACTTGTTTCTTTTGACAAGTCTATTTGGTAAAGACAAAGACTAAGTTGGCCAAGTAACTGATTGACTGGTATAATGGCAGGTAGGCAGGCTGTGCCCCATAGCTACATTTTCTTTTCCTGGAACACAGTGTTTAAAGCCAAAAATGCAATGCAATTCTCATCTGGTCTCGACAATACCTTTGGCAACAACAGCGGCGTCAAAGGTAGAACTCAAGCACCCAAAACAGCATTCACTTCTCTTTAAGAAAATTATTTTGTTGTTTATGTTTTATTTTGCATTCAGCATTTTATGAAAGCAAGCGAGAACTGTAAAACTGGAAATAACTCAAGGTCCATATGGCCAGACTCTATTTCTAGTCACAAAAACAAGCCCAGAAAATGGAGATTACAGCTGACTTCTAATATATATTACAATATCTAAACTCAAGCCTCTCTAAATAGCACTTAATACCAAAAAGTATTAAAGTGCCTTTATAACGACCTTATGTGCAAGACACGATTACATTAAAGATAATTGCGTTAGGCGTACTACTAACCGGAAATGTCAATATTCATTTAATTTAAGACAATATATCAGTTAATATATCAGTCCTGGGGTGTTCTTACATTTGTTATATTTTGTATAACTTGTAAACGAATTCAACACACCAATACAGGTAGAGAACAAAGGCACACATTCCTTAACCTTTATGAGAGGTCCATAAGGTTAGAACACAAAAGAAAACATGTAAAAATTCTTCCCTTAAGTGTTCAGCTTTAACGCAGGAACGTGTGTGAACAGGTGCAGCTAAAGCGAGAGCTTTAAAAAGGGATTCACAATCTCTTACCTACCGCCTAAGGTCAGTTCCAGACCAGACAACACTACTGACTCTGCCACAAATAACCCTTCTAACCCTTCTACATGTGAGTAATCTAGTCATTGTACATCGCTGCTCTAAACATCTTTTAGTGCAAACTTCTGTAAATCGGTGCTCAAAGACTACTACAGCCCATTAAAAGCATCAGCTCTGAGCCAACAGCCTCACCCTTATCCATTCTCTCTTCTGCCCAACAGTCCGCAGAGTCATCAATCGTCGGCCTATTTTTAGCTTGAACTAAGCCATTTGAATCTGTGCCATGATCTTAATTCAATACCTGAACTTAATTAAAGTCATTCACCGGACTAAAGGGGCTTGAACGTACAATCCGTTTTGTAGTACTAATGATGGAGAAAGTTGTTAATAGTGCTTGTGTAATTTGTACATACAGTAATAAATAAAAAAAGACCTGGTTATCAAAGAGTGTTTTCCCTTTAAAAGAATGCCGCATTTTAATAACATTAGAAAAGTTTTTATTTTATATTAGGAGAGTTTTTGTATGCCATGTCAAACAGCAAACATCTTTTAGGAGAAGCTAGTAATTGAACCAAACCGAACCAAACCACACCTCTGTCTGTGAGACAGCCAGTATACCGACAGTCCTTCCTTTCAGTATTTTAACAAATAAATTGCCAGGATTGTATGAATGCTGATTTTTTAAAGTGTAAAGATGACAAAATTTCTCCTAAACTGCAGCTTCTAAAGAGAGGGGGGAAAATCCTGTTTCCATTCTTTTAGTTGCTATCAGATGTTATGGCCCTTAGAGTTTTTAGGTCAAACATATGCTTTGACTTTTATAGGCCCAATATGGATGTCAAGATCCTTTAAGGTGATAATCTGTCCTCACAAATCCAAAAAAAAAAAAAATGTCTCACTCCATGCAAAAAAAAAGAAAGACTCCAGATGCTATGTGAAATAAATAAACCATTAGCATAAAGCTTTAATGCTGTGAATGGGCCACACCAGAAAAAATATAAACAAACATTTATAATTAGTTACTCCCCGAATCAACATCTTAATAATCTCCAGATTTCTGGGGCAAGAAATTCTTTTCCACTGACCCTGATGCTGTCCTGATTAGAAAATTGTTCTGTCATCTTTGTGTTATTGTCTTACACGGTGCCATCAGGTGCTGGCGTGGTCTACTGCCGAATTTCCGCTCATCTGCTGCCATTTTTCCAAAACAGAATTCTGGGAAGTGCCAAGAGCCCTGGGTAAACCAGGCGCCTGCCAGTCGATTCTCCTAACACCATGATGAAGCTGCTCCGAGCTGCACGGCCTACCACCGGCGCTGGCAATGATGTGAAATTAGAGTCTATTATGCTTCTCTTTGGAGAACCTAAAATAAAATCAACAGAGGAAGTAATGTGTTCCTCTCTGTGTAGCTGCTATGTGTATTAAATCCAGGATTACCAATTGCAAACAAAGCATGTTCGAGTGGGAGATGAAGCAAGGGGTCATGGGTTTATTACAGTAAATCTAATGTACTTGTGTTCTTCATTTGTAACTAGGGGTGGGTGATATGGCCAAAATATCATATCACAGTAGGTTTTAAGACATTTTGATGATATACTATGCATGAAATGAGATTTTACGTCGCTAACAAAGTGCCAGCAAAAGAGTAGTGACACATTTAATTTAAAAAATTTAGATAAAAATGCAGTTGATTGGATGATACAAAAACAGTCGACACAAAAATGAATTCTAACGTCCAATTAGCTACTTGTTTCTGCAAGATTTGGTCAGTGTTCTAAAATTCAAATTACTGACTATTTTGACAAAAGCGTCTGCTGAATGAATAAATCTAAATGTAAATGTAAATGCATGTTTTGCATGTTTTAATTATGTGTTAGTCCTCACATTAGTAATGAAGCAGCAAATACCAGAAAATACCAGCAGCAAAAACCATGTTACTCTCGGTTGCTGTCC
>JAOUQW010000004.1:12572335-12584626 GCA_028565825.1 Olivaichthys viedmensis
GCAATCAGCAGATAGATAGATAGATAGATAGATAGATAGATAGATAGATAGATAGATAGATAGACAGACACAGACAATAAAAAAGGCAGATATAGGCAGACAGATATATATCTAGATAGATAAATAAATAGATCGATAGAGAGACAGACACACATGCCAACCCCCTAGGCCCCGCCTCCCAGCGTTTGTAAAGTTAAATTGTAGTGTGAAGCTGAAAGCCATTCGGATGATATTATAGTTAATAAAATTACAGTTTGAAATTCAATACAGATTTATTTTTTATTTATAAAAGCTTCAGATTTTGGATGTTTATAGAAACATTAGATGAGGAGTGACTGAGGGGGCGTATGAAATTTAAAGCAGGAGGATTTTAAAGGACACGCCTTGGATTGTGTGTTTTATTAGTAATATAAGAGCAGGATCCACTCAGGGCCAAGAAAATATATTCATTCTCTCTCTCTCTCTCCCCTCCACTCTTACAAATCAGAAAGACAAACTAACGGCTGTCACCTTGCCATCATTCATCCTCCTCCTCTTCCTCCTCCTCCTCCTCCTCCTCCTCCTCCCCTCCGTCCTCTCGTTTTTTCCGGAGCTGAGCGATGTGTCAGTCAGGAACGTCGCTGGTTTGAGACAGGTTTAGATCACAGAGGCTTTTTATTAGGCATAAAACACGATGGATTAAACCGTAAAGGAGCATGGGAGAAATAAACGTGTCCTATTGCTTCACGTCATCTCTTTGGATTTTTACAGAATTTACCAAAATTCTAAAATCCTCAATCGATTTTCTCGTCATCTCAGTGATGATCAATGTGAACGATGCTGAGCCTCGTCGTTCCTCGTCGTTCCTTCTCAAATCTCCTCCTGATGGCAGGTGGGAGTGGAAATAAGAGATGAGGAAATGCTTTATTTATAAACACCAGGAACTTTTTTATCAACACTTTCATTTGTTGAGCTTTTGGACAGGTGCATGCGAGTTGTAGTTCTAATGTAGCAAACAACTAATATATTATATAATAATAATAATAATAATAATAATAATATATAATAATAATAATAATAATAATAATATATAATAAGCCTATAGCCTTCAGTTTAGCATCGGAATTCAAGCTGCATGTCCCACACTTGACATCGTTTGTCTCAGTAACACCATTTGCAGCATTGTAAAATATCAGAACAAGTCTATTAAAACAATTAAATATACAAATCTATTAAGAACTACATTCAACCCCAAAATTATTGGCACCCTTGATGTAAATGAGCAAAAGTCAGTGACATATTGAGCTTTAGCATTTGAGAACACTGTCTAGTTTTAATATAACAATTTTATTTTACATAATTTTTCCTAACAAGTGTAATTTTTTGCATTTAAAAATTATTGGCACCCCACATGTCAATAATTCTGGAGTAGATAGATAGACACAGACAGACAGACGAGAGAGATAGATAGATAGATGAGACAAATAGATAGAGACACAGACAAGATAGATAGATAGATAGACAGACAGTGTCACGGTTGTGTAGCGGCGAAGGTAGGACACAAGTGCAAGCTTGTCGAAAACATTTATTAACATACTAGGCAAACAGAACCGGATACACGAACTTAGATGCCACGGCGTGACAGGCGTGCTAAACACACAAAACAGAAGACAACACAGGACGGAAACAAGCGGGTATTTAAACACTTAGAAATCAAGGGAAGACAGACAAGGAACAGCTGGTAACATTTAACATGACTCACGTGACAGGGAACAAAACATCAACACAGCGCGCGGCACTCGTCGCCATCGCGACCGCCACGCTTTGTCACGCGCACCGCAGCGGGGGCCCCTGGCCAATGTCCATGTCTGGATGGTGGCACGGAGGCCGGCCCTGTGCTGGGGACCAGAAGCCTGGGGGCGGAGCGATGACTTCCTCGGAGACGTCATTAGACACCCAGGGGCCTCCCACCATGGTGTCCAGAAGCTGAGTGGCGTCGCCGGAGCGGTGACGTCCTCCCCTTGCTCGGGGGCGGAGAAATGTCGTCGTCCCCGTAGCTCGGGGGCGGAGCGATGACGTCCTCCCCGAAGCCCAGGGGCGGAGCGGTGACGTCCTCCCATTGCTCCGGGGGGCGGAGGAATGTCATCGTCCCTGAAGCCCGGGGGAGGTGCAATGACGTCCTCACTGGGGACTGGAGATACGCTGGCAGCGTCGGACACCCAGGGGCCACCCTCCACGGTGTCCGGAAACTCGGCCACGCCTCCTGCAGCGTCTGGGAACTCAGCCACGCCTCCAGGGGCTTCTGGGAGTTCGGCCACGCCTCCAGCGGCGTCTGGGAACTCGGCCACGCCTCCAGAGGCGTCTGAGAGTTCGGACACACCTCCAGCGGCATCTGGGAACTCGGCCACACCTTCAGCGGCGTCTGGGAGTTCGGCCACGCCTCCAGCAGCGTTTGGGAGCCCCGCCACACCTCCTGCGGCATCGGGGCACTGGGTTACACCTCCTACGGCATCATGGACGGCCTCAACGGCCGTCATCAGCCCACCCCAAAAAAGTTCCTGAGGGATTTTTTCCTCCGGTCCTGGAGGAAAAAGTGGGCGATCCGGGCTGGGTTGGAGCCGAGCCCCGTCTGCGGCTGGCTCTGCTGGCAGCGCCACTGGGGGGGTCTTGGGGGGTGCGATCGGGCGCCGGGGAAATCGGCATGCGGCCGCAATCGGGAAGGTAACTGGCAGTGGCTGCTGGTTTGGAAGCGCCATCAAGGCTCCTCGCCCTCCTGGCAGATCGCGGCCAAGCCCCTGGTGCCCCTGGTGACCGCCACCACGAGGACGGCGGTGTCCTCGAATCAGCAGACGTGCTCAGCGAGTTCAGCCTGCAGCTCCTCCAGGCTGGCGGCTGTCGGGCTGCGGATTGCTGCGTCCATAGTTTTAAGGTTTTCTGTTCTGCCACGGTTGCGTAGCGGCGGAGACAGGACACAAGCGCGAAGCCACTTTCAACCTCGAACATTTATTACTTTTAAAGAAACTGAATATTCACAACACGCCGTGACAGGCGTGCTAAACAGCTAAACGGAAACAAGCGGGTATTTAAACACTTAGAAATCAAAGGAAGACAGACAAGGAACAGCTGGTAACATTTAACATGACTCACGTGACAGGGAACAAAACATCAGCACAGTGCGCATGGCACTTGTCGCCATGGCGACCGCCAAGCTTTGTCACGTGCACCGCAGCGCGAGCCAGCGTGCACGTGACAAGTAAAAAATTTATATTGAATATTAAATATTGTAAGAATATCACAAACTTGGCAACCAGAATTCTCTACCAAAATTACAAAGGCTCATCTCTGAGGATGAACTACTAACAAGAGTAGTTGAATGGATATATTAGCCTTAAATATAGCTACAAACTGCAAACAGCCTGAATGATATTATGGGTTACACATACCATCAAGTAGTAGCAAGTATTTTTTTAGCCCAGGCTATTTTCACCTTTATTGAAGGTTATAGTTATTTTGTTGTGTACATATTTCATATTTCATGTAATGCTAATGCCCTGAAGGGTTTAAACAATTAACATCAGTGTGTTGTCACTGCCTTTAGTCGTGTTTTGAATGGAGATCAAAATCAGCGCAGCGGCATTTCCTTACATAGCACACAAAAGCACCGAAACCCTCTGGTTCAAACATTTGCAGAGAAAATGTGATAATAAAGAATTGCACTAAGATGTGAAAATCACACACATTCAAATACTATTTAGTTGAAAAAACAGGGAGATAATCATTCAGCATCAATCAGATTAGGTCTATTAGGTGCATTTAGAATTACAAATTGAATTTACCATCTTTGTAAATTTAATTTTCCACAAATTTGTTGCTACACTAAATATATAAAGTGCAACACTTTAGTCAATATTTGGAGTTTTGTTGAATTTTTATAGCATTTATAAATCTGGGAATTGTCTACATCATAAATACAAAAAGACATTCACACAGACACAGCCTCCCCCCCGCCCCCCACATACACACGCACACACAAACAAGCACGGATCAATGCTGTTAGTCCTGGCTGATCATGACAGGCTGCCATGTATACATGTTGATGTTATTGCCTCATCTCACACTCCTCGGAGGACAGTGATAAGACTTTGAGCTATAGAAACAGACAGCTGTCAGAACATCTTCCTCTCCTCAGCCAAACTGCCAACACCCTCCTCCTCTTCCTCCCACTCGGCCTGCGGGGCTCTTTCTGAAACAAGCGCACCCTCGCTTCAGCAACCATTCATGTCTGTGCCCATACCATGCTGAGTGTTGCTCTATCACAGAGTTTCAGTGCTGGAGTTTTGAGTCCTTGTGGTGCTACT
This sequence comes from Olivaichthys viedmensis, assembly GCA_028565825.1. Lineage (NCBI taxonomy): Eukaryota > Metazoa > Chordata > Actinopteri > Siluriformes > Diplomystidae > Olivaichthys > Olivaichthys viedmensis. Next base: position 12,576,673 of record JAOUQW010000004.1, read on the forward strand.
GAATGGAACAGATGATGCGAGTGAGCGATGCAGGAGTGATCTAACATTGTGTTATAAAGTACTTTGGAGCACTTTGGAGATTCTGAATCAGTTCTGGTCTGCACGTTAAATGAGAAAAGTAGGCATAGCTGAAAACTATGGCTGCATGATTAATCGTACTTTTATTGTTATTGTGATATTATAAAAACATAAAAAACAATGAGGAGTGAGAATGTAAATGAGGAGGAATTGATAACGAGAAGCGAAGGCACATCTGTAGTGTGGTAGTACTTTGGTTTTAAACGAGATGACTCAGTCTCACGTTTTGTGTAAATATGCCAAGCAGTGGTGGTTCCTTTACATTTAACTTTTAAAATAAATTGTACTGGTAGGAAGTTTAAATTGGATTATTTTTAATGCTACTTACAAAAATTTACATTTACCTCATTACAATCAGCTGTTCTTACCCTGCATTTTTTTCTTCTTCTGTGGCTGAACCCCAATCGGTGTGCACTACATATAGCGTACTACGTAGGTTGTACAAAGCCCTCATGGTTTACCCCACACTCTCAGAAAAGAAGGTACTAAACTGTACCTTTCCTTGTCGCTGGAGTAAAAGATACATACTAAAGGTACGAAAGATGTACCATTGAGGGTACCACGCCAGCGACAAGAAAAGGTACAGTTTAGTACCTTTTTTTCTGAGAGTGTATGTAGGGAGCATATGTAGTGTTTAGGAAGCCATTTGGGGGTCGGCCTCTCTAATAATTGGTACAATTGACGTGATGGGTTCAAAGTCGTGAAGACTATTTTTTATGAAATCACAAACTAAGCTCTGACGTAACGCTCCCTGAATCAGTTTTTTTTTTTTTGTTTCGTTTGGAAAAATTTACATTTTTAGCACTGTGTTAACAAATATGCCCCAAACGCCAACCTATATAAGCCATAAAAGAGGAATTACCTGTTTAAAAATCACCTTTTTGAGTTCCAGGGGGTACTTTTAAGATTAGCTGACACAATGATGATTGTGTCAGCTAATTGATTACTTAATATATCCACCATGCAAGCAGAAACAAAGCTAATCAATGCTAACTTAATAATGCTATAATAATGTTAACATTATAAAATTGATGATCTTAACAAAATAAGCTCTGTTACCATGATTATTGCTTTAAGCTTCATTATCACCAAGACAAACTGCTTCCCATTTTTTTTAAAACAACAACAAATTCGTACATTCATAATTATAACAGTAAACTGGTAAAATGCAAAAAAAGTTTAGACCAGACTTATCGTTCTTTCTCAAGCCGTTCCACTGTGTAATAGTTAGGAAAGAGTTAATAACAAACTGTAGGCGTAAATAAGTCGTAACTCCTCTCCTGGGGAGTCCAAGTTTACATGAATTACACTGAAGCCTTTGGCAAACTGCATATCAAGCAGGATTTTGCAAACAAACAACTGGCATATCTACTTACCATCAGCACACAGCAGCAGGGGTTACTGCTGAAAGATTTAAAGTCAGCCTGGTCAGGGGACGGAGTGTGCAAATATAGTGAAACACACACACACACACACACACGCACACACACACGCAGACACTGCACATGTACACACCCACACATGCAAACTTTGATTTGCCTCTTTATTCCTTTCCGCCTTTCTTGCAATCTCTCCATTTCTACATAGTCTCTCATGGAGACGCAAATATTTGCAGTATAGTTCGTTCAACTGTATCATTATCACATGCATGTGTATATTCCTCTTTGTCCATAGTGAGACAAGGAGTAGTGCTTGACATATTCACTAGTTCTGTGTGTCTGTGAGTGGGTGTCCAAACACACTAAAACGCATTTACTACTGTTTAAATAAACCTTTAAAGCCACCTGTCATGTACCAGCCATCTCTAATTTGTGTTATCATATTCAGATTTTCAGTGGCCAGCTGCTTTAACAGCCTCTCTCCTTTAAATTTCCTCCTCCCAAACATTCATCAACCTATCCTCTGTAATCCTGGTAGCTGTTCAACCCTGACTGATGCCCCCTGAGGTTGGTATGTGGGCGCAATTAGTGTCTGAACTATCAATGGTCACTGTCTGCGTTAAATCAACTATGAGGATAATCCTTCTTCTTTTTTTGTTTTATCAATGCTCTGCTTCACATGCTCTTTGCCACCACCAAGACATCGCTTGGAATTCTCAAACAAGTTTTTATTATTATTATTATTTAAATGGTCTTTTAAAAAATCCAGTCAAGCCTCAACCTTGGCAAATAAGGGATCAAAAGAAACGAGTTGTTGTTTTAAGGAATTTCCAGCAAAGTTCAAAGTCAGCGGTGCCCTATCTGCATCTTTAATGTGAAACTTATGCCCCCTTACAGCTGTTTCATAGAGCTGATGTCCCATGAGTTGTGTCTTTAGGAAGTGGTCATGAAGGGCCACTTGGCCCACATTTGTTTTGTCTCAGTGCGGGAAAGAACACAGAACTACACAGTAGTGGCGTGTTTATTTTCACTTCCGTGCAACCGGCCAACAATGACTACCCAGGCTTTTTTTTTCTCTGTAAATAGAGTGATTTGGGGGAAAAAATTGAAAGAACAAATGAACTGACATTTGCTGTCACTGATTCCCTCAAGCCTCTGCACTGAAAGCATCTGATCAATTTCTTGCCGTAGCCCCCGGGCAGAGGCCCGATAAAGCGGCTCTGAGTCTGATCTTAAAAGGCTGGGCTTATTGATTTATTTCCCATCGGCTTCTTTATAAAACATGCTTTGGCGTTGACAGGCATGGTGGCTGTAGGCTAGCAGCAAAACTCACCCCTGGCAGTGTCTTCTGTTCATGGAGGGCGTTCTGGGCTTTGATGGCCGACTCGCGGGCGCAGTAGGTGAGGAATGCACAGCCTGGGAGACAAAGAAATCAGGAAGACAAATCGACTAGTCAGTGCACGCTTTGTTTAAACGCTCAATGGCAACATAGGACATGACCATTATTACATTTTATGATCCAAATAACCACAGTCAAGAATACAAATTAATAATCCATGAGGGGGTGACAAGGACAAGGACCAGCGCTGGGTACAAAACAAAAATGTCTCGCAAACATGCGTCAACATAACTCCTTTTTCGATTATTTCATGGGTCTCTTTTGAACAACTGCTTAGTTTTGTCCATTGTCCGTGCGGAAAAATCGAGCCGGCACATTCCTTACAATGACAGGGCAGGAGCTGCTGGGAGACGTCCCTGTAGACTGATTAAATACACACAGCCACACAGCCCCTTTTCTAATATGGAGGAGTCTGTCTCGTCTGTTCTTCACTGAATGCGCATGTGTGTGTTGTGTGTGTGTTGTAGCTCCAGCTTTGTAGATCAGTCTGCCGTCACTGTCCAAACCACCCACGTCTCAGCTGGGTGGGATAAACTCTGACTGCTCCTGACAGAGAGAGGGTGCAGAAGGGAAGGGCCAGAGGGGGGCGGAAAGAGATGCAGACAGTGGGGGAGGATAGCAGAGAAAGCCTCCTAGCCCCGGGGCTTCCAGAACACACTGTGAGCCACACACATACTCGCACACATGCATGCGCACAGGCGCTGCCAAATCAGGGGCTACTCACTAAAGCAAAGCAGCCCGAGTGAAACAAGGACTGGAAAGCAGAGCATCATTAATGTGCCCTTGCTCTATGACAGTGACAGTAAACAAGCTATAATGGTGCGCTCGTGCCGGTGCCAGTCGATGCTTTGCCAGGGTTAAGTTGCTTCACTGGCAGCTTACAAAACCCCATGGTGGGGATCACACTTTTATAGGTGTGAAAGTGACTGCTATAAAATGAATCCGCACTTTCTCCTCTCATCCTTTTTTTTTTTTTTTTTTGGCATGTAAATTTACACTCTGGAGACTGGATGGTTTCAGAGTATCTGCTATGGATTTATGAATGTGGACTGTTGCTTTATTTATTATTCACTGAACAAACGGTGCTAACTTGACATCCGCCCAAAATAATGCTATAGCAGTAATAACAAATGTGACCAGCCTCAAGAAACCTAGCTAAGACGGAGTTGTCAGTTATCTTCTGACTGCGCACTGTGTCGTGAGTTTGTCACCTGATATAGACGTGCAGAAAATTAGGGGATGCGACCCTTTTCATCCGGCTTGAAACAGGTTGTGTCAAAGCAAGCGCTAGCCTGCTCCAAACGTTGTCCTAACATAATGATTTCCGATAGTGAACAAACAAGTCAGCCAATTGTGTTCTTTTGCCCATTACAACTCCTTACTGAGACAGCACTGGTTCTGAGAACATCAAAGCTCTGTTATGTCTACAAAGCCCCAGCAAAGGCCGTTCTCGCTGACCCTCAGTTTGAAGGGAATGCCTCGCATCGTGCAATTATGGTACTTCTAAATTGGATGCATTTGCAGAGGCAGAAAACACGGGGCATCTGGAGCAAATTAACTGCTGCAATAACATTAGCAAAAAGAAAGAATAAATATGTGAAAGGGTAAGAAATACAATCTCAATTTAAAAGCGTTTCTCCGCGCTTTAATGTATGGTGTAATACGAATTTGCAGCCCACAGGCACTGGCTCTAACAACTTCATAATTGGAATCCAAACATGTACAAATTACCAGCAAGCTGTTGCATACCAAGTGCGAGATTTTTTGGTTTTGGCTGCATGATGAAATTATACGAAACTCGACATAAAAAGAACCCTGCTGACATGGCGGCAAGTGGTGGGGGAAAAAAAAAAACAGGGACGCGGTAAGTAAATGATCTGCCACAGCGTTTGATAATCACATCTTTCTACATTTGGTGCTTATACAATCTGAACAATCCTGGCGTGTACAGAATGCTGTCATTTCTAATAAGCAGCTGCATATACTATAGGCCCTGTGTACACACTGTTCCAGGCAAGTCTACAGGGATGACTGGAGCTTCGTGAGGAGACATGGCAGTGATTAAGCAGGCTGGATGGAGGCTGCTTTTCAGCCGTCTTCGTCACTAACAGCCTCCATTTGCTGCTTTATTTACTGCAGGCCTATAGGAACACCAGTGCTACCGCGGCTGCCACTGTACAGTGATTCTGCTTCTCCACTTTTGGCCCTAAGCTGTGAGGTGCCCATTAAATGTGGAGGTCTTAGGGATAAATCTGCCTCTCCATGCTCTTATTCATCTTCTCCTAGCCTAAGCACTTTGCACGCCTCCTCCCCTCCATCAGTTCAGCTTTCCTTCTCTCGACCCATCTGTTATAAAAAAAAAAAAGTGCCTGGGTTTCTTATCACTGTGTAGTTAGCTCCTAAGTAGTGGGCCAAGGTCTGATGCACTGAACATACAGCCTCATCAGCCCCTTACTTTGAATGCTCTGATCTTAGACGTGCTCTACATAATGAGCCCACCACCACCACCACCATCATGAGGGTTTGATTCTCCACGACGCAATCACCGTAACTGTTCCGACAACAGCATTGTCCCTGCCCCAGCCTAATTAGCTTGTAATGAGTTTTGTAATATAGGCAGTACTCTAGCGTAACCTGTAAACCTTAATTAAGGAAGGCACCTTTAAGCGTGCCCAACATCCATGCTCCTTGTATAACTGAAAGTCAGCAGGCCTCGAGCAGAAAACCTATCTTATGGCTAAAGGGCTTCTTCATTACAGACTTATTGTTTTACACTGGTTTGATCCCCAGCAGACTGCAATGATGTTCCACCTGATGCTCAAGAGAAACTCTGGCAGGCTAAAAGGACAGACATCACAAGTTAGCTTGTAATTACAAATATTGTAATAACCTGTAATAAATAATAAATACCTGTAATAGCCTGTAATAAATATTGTAATTACAGCCAACAGCCTTTGCATCGCAAACATGTAATTGTTTAAGTAATAAACCCTCGTCATTATATTTTGATTGATGTGCAATGCCTGGAACAGCATTGCCAAGAGTCACTAGTGTTTCAGCTGAGTCACCATATTTCAAGTCAGAGAGGCATGGAAAGTTACAGAGTGTGAGTCACTGGTGCTTGAGTTGGGTTTAAGTGGCTGCAGAGTGAATCTGTATCCAGGTTTATGAACTATAATGAATCTGTGTCCAAGTTTATGAACTATAAAAAACAATCACACGTCATTACATATTGCGTTACTTCAAAAGACTGTGAAATGACACCAGTGAAAACAATAAGAATGAAATGAAATGCACACAGATGTAAAAGAAAAGATTTACAACCAACATATAAGTAACGTTGAGTAGATTACTGAGAAAATGCAATCAAATACTGATTACAAATTACAGGATTAAGGATGTAATCAGTAATGTAAAGTATAATATAATCTTTTACTTACTTTTTGGATCTAACTGGTTTATTTGGTTTTGTGTACTTGTGTGTATTTGTGTGTTTTGTGTACTTATGTGTACTTGGTTTTGTGTACTTGTGTAGAATAATCTTATACTGTTTTATTAAGAATACAAAAAGAAAGAAAAACATATACTTCATTGACTACTCCTTTTATTATTAAAAAGAGCCAACGTTCTTCTATACATGGAGGAATGAAAGTCTAAACATTAATTTTAAGTGCATCAAGCAATGGGACATTAAGTACTGTTGATTACAGGAAAATAACTCTCCTTTTATTAGAAGATTGTGGAAATAAAATATAACAGTAACAATGTTGCATGCCAACAGTTTTCAGCTAAAAGTACTGGGGCATTGTCATACTTTATCTACGTACCTGTTGCATTTTTTCATCTTTTCACTTAAACTGGCTTATTCATTTTCCGGTTAATTTTATTTTCCTGTGAAATCTATTCTAGGTTTAAAATCCTGAAAAGTATTTCCTCAAATTAAATCATGTATTCGTTTAAAAACTACAAGCAACAGTAGAAAATAGATACTGTTATTTGTGTCTTACATTGTTAACACCTAATCTGAGCTTTTATATACTGTGCAAGCATCAACTATGTAGTACACAGAGCCAGAGTCAGCTTTCCATGGAAACCAGGAAACATTAAGATGATATAATAAGGTTTGAAAACATGTACTGTGAAAATGCTGAGGAAAAAAAACAACAACAACAGATTTTGATCTATAATACCACTTTGATCTAAAAGTGACTGGCTCATTTTAGTCTTTAGTGATCAGGCATCTCGGGTTCTAAGAAGAGAAATTGCCTAAGGTGCTTCCAGCATAGCCGAGGCAAACCAGCACCGCTAACAAGAGTTCGACACTGAGAATGCTGGCAGGTTCTCAGCCATACAGAGTCTGACTGGTGTTATGTAGGGAGGAAAGGAGGGCTATGGCAGAACAAAGAGAGTGAAAAGGCAGCCATAGATGGAGCATCTACACCCCCCCCAACACACACACACCCCTTCTGTCTCTGCTGGCTCCAACTCTCTCTGTCTCACTCTCTGCCGCTCTTTTCGTCCACCCTGTCTCTCTTTTTCTCTCCCTCATGCTCTGCTTCCCTCCATTTCCACGGTAGAGGAGCAGTCTTAGGGGGAAGGCTGGCAGCAGAGTGGTGATGTCATGCCAACAGTGCAGCGATGGCAGCTTAACCTATTTTCGGAAATACCACAGATTTCTATTTATAGCCCTGCTGAGCAGTGTTCCTTTCAAACACATCCATGATGGGTGACACAAAGAATCACTAATACTATTCCTCTCCATTTTAGTTTTCATCCATCTTCTTGTCACATCGTTAGTTCCAATCATTGCGATAAAAACGGCAATTGTAATTATGTTAGTAATAACATGCGGTAACACTTTACTGTAGGGCAGTGTTCAGAAGGCTACATGACACCTACATAAGCCCTTGATGACAACTGACATAAACCGACATAAACATTTATAAACTGTTATTCCAATAGGCGTCAGTTGTCATAAAGGCTGCTTTTGTCAACTTTGATGTCAAGTTGACATAACACCGATGTCAAGTGACATACATTTTTGGTGACATTAGGTTGTGTCATGACACTTTCTGGGGTGAAATGACATAGCACGTTA
>JAOUQW010000004.1:12609244-12622509 GCA_028565825.1 Olivaichthys viedmensis
CTTTGACAGGGACAACCAGGAGGCGGCCATCAAGGCTGTGCTCCCTGCAGACCACCAGCCTCTCACACTCTCCCCCATCGATGTGTGTGCTGCACTGAGCAGGATTAATGCACGTAAGGCTGCTGGCCATTTCATTTGCCTGGAGTTTTGCTGATCAGTAATCTGAGCTCCAAAGAGACGTTTGCAAGAGTCAATCCTCATCCTTAGAGTGAAAACATGATGATGGAATTTATAAATGCTGAACAGACTGTGCTACATTGTGTCACCACAAAGACACCATTAAGATTAATGACTAAGCGTCAGAGAACAGCTGAGTCTAACAATCAGAATGTGTTCAGATGAGATCTGAATCTTAAAAATGCATTCAAGCACTGACACGTTTTTCAATGCAGTAAATTAAGTTCTCTGTAACCTTGAGTTTGTAAGTGACTGCTTCTATTACCCAAAATATGATGTTAGAATAAGGTGGTAGTTGCTCGGGCATTCAAAGTCAGAAAGGAGAGGGACCTCAATTGGATTACTACATGCCAGGCCACAGTGAATGAAATGTGAACTCACTGTCTGCCCATGCTAAATAAAATGAATGGAAAAGCATTTTGCTGAAATGCTAGTCTCTGTTGTGCCTGGTTGCTTTTAGCTGTTGAAAGACTAACATAAATTCTCAGCTGGTAATTGAAATATGATTTCAATTTACTGGCGAATACCCAAATTCTCAGTAGGTACTTTCCCTTTTGCACCACCAACAATCAGATTAGCATGCTTCCCCTGATGCATATCATAAGAACATAAGAATTGTTTTACATGACCAAAGTTTTCTGAACAAATCACAACTATTAATATATCCTACATGTTCTTCCTGTACAACTTCAGGTCAATACCTCTCTCCATCACCACCAAAAAAAGGTCTCATTTAAACATTTTTCATCACAGTATTTACTTTTGCAGCACACCCTCCTTTAAACTCCACTGCTTTTTTACAAAGTATGCAGAACACCACTGTTTCCCTCATGTACAACCTCTCAAAATGTTCTCATATAAATTCTCTACTGCGATCACTCTACTGGCTCTCCTTCACAAGAAGATTCAGTTACAATAATGCAGAGAAAAGCTTTTTTGCTAAATTCAAACCAAAGGTAGAGCTCTCAGTCCTGTATGACTGAAATAATGTGTTGTTTTCATTCTTCACCTGGTTATTTTAATAGCTTGTTGGATCGATTTCCATTGCTACAGGTTGCCAAAGTAAAAGTACAAATTAAGGTGAGATGCAGGCATTTGGGTCTCTTTAATATTCCAGTTGTAACTCCGTGTTTCAACAGCAAACTTCTAATTGTTTATTTGGGAGCAACTGAGGATAATGAATCTCACTAATTGAGAATACTAATGATAAATGCATACTCCACCTTCAATGTTTCAGCCTGGGGAATGGATTACATGGATTATAAAGCTTTGCTCTCTAAATGAAGGAATGCCATCCCAGTCACTCTATCATGCATGTATTCAGAAAATATAATCAGCACAAAGTTTGGTTAACAGCATAACTTTGTATGTGATATAAGAGTTAAATGTGGGTGTACAGCTCTCCAGTAAAGTCAAAGCCTTACACCTACTCACATGCCATTTTATTTACATGAACATTATGACATACTGTATATGTACAGTATATGTTGTTGAAGAAAGTTATTTTTAGATGCCTCAGACCAAAATAGTCAGTATGCCCTATGCTACATTTTTTTCTAAATTCTCATCTTGACGCTTCCATCTATTCCACACATTAATTACTGAAGCATATTGTAAATGTATGTATGAGGACGGGAGGAAGGAATATTAGAAAAAGATTCAATAAGAGTCCAGTGAAACAACCTCCATTTAATATCCCAGAGTGGTGGACATTTCGGTTACATTTAAGGTAAATTAGTAAGTAAATTTGGCTAAGAATAACTACCAATTAAGATGTGGTGCATGTAAATGTATTACAACACAAGCACTAAAATGACAGGATTCAAATCATCACTTGTTATCGACCATCACTCCTCATGCATCAGTGCAGAAGTTATTGGTAAGAAATGCAATCAACCATACATTGGAGAAACCAGAAAATGATTAACTGATCATTTTGAGCATGTTATAGGTGTCAGAATCGAGGATATTCCCAGTGGCTGTAGCCACTTGGTAATGGACATAACATTATTGATGTCCCTGTTAGCATAGCTGGTTGCTATGGCAGCAGTGATATCAGGAAATGTTAGAAGAAAGAAGTACATGCACACCTTGGATTTCCTTGGAATTAATGTTATACTTTTAAGACCTTACAGTGTGGATATGAACTGTTTTAGCTCTCACAGCTTCAGCAGCAGCTTGCTTGTAGTACATGGGTTCCCCAGGACTGAGATCTGCGAATGAGAACCGTGCCAGATTAAATGTCAGATAGGTTTTTATATCCACTACCCTCCGTGTCACTGCAGCCTTAAGGTATGCCTTACTGTTGTGATGAAGATACATATATAAGTTCCCACCCTTTGATTTATCTATGATTGACTATAAAAATGCAAAGAAATCTTTCAAAGCCTTGAGTGGGTTTTTGTTTTTTTTATCCTGCAGCTATTCTGATCACTTCTGTAGCCAGAAGCCCTGCAACTAGAACTAATCAAGAATACAGCAGCCCACACCAATTTCCTCTGGATGAACGTCTCCTGCTGAATGAGATTTCTTCCCTGTTTGCCCATGCTCAGGGGTCAAGCAATCAAAACTGGCTTTACATTTGTGCCTTAAAAATTCTGTGGAAGGACAGGGGTGGCTATGAGAGACAGTGTGTTACATGTGTAGTTCTTTGGCCTGGTCTGAAGGCTGCCTTCTCTCCGCCTCGCCCATGCTGCTGATCAGAACTTTTTCATTGACTCTTCGCCCTATTAGAGGGACTGATGACACATGCATGCTGTAGACCAGCAGTTCTATTGTCTCCACACTGGACATGACTGCCATCAAAGCCAAAGCAGAATAAAAGCTCAACCTGTGACTGCTGGGCTAAAACCAAAGCCACTATGGCAAGTTCTCCAAGGATCTTAGAACAACCCACCAACCGATTTACTTATAAAACTGCACGATAGTGTGCCTAAGAGAATTGATGCCGTTTTAAAGACAAAGGCTGGTCACACCAAATATTGATTTGGTTTTAGTTTTTTCCTGTTTACTGCTTTTATAATTCATGTTTTTTACTTAGAAACTTTTCATTTCATTATTTTTGAAAGCATCTTTGCTATACAGAATTTATTTACATTTGCCTAAGACCTTTGCACAGTACTGTATGTTTAAATTAAAGTGTTCGCTGAGCAGTAATGGAAAGGGCAGATCCAAGATATCTGATTAAATGTTTTTTAAAGTGCAATTTGCCCTGCTGCTTGTAAGCAACGTTAGCTAGTGGGCCTGAGTAGGGAGTGACATTTCATGCTTTACTCTCTCTAAAGATTGTCTCAGTGGAATCTAATCACAGGCTCCCTTTAATTGAGCAGTGTTTTTGAATATAACATGGTGCAGGATAAAAGACGTGCAAATTTCCATTTTCACCTGTGCCAGGCATGTTCAAGATAACTGCATTTTCTCTTTCAAGGAAAATGAAGCGTACCAATAACCAGTGAACGCAGTTTAAATAGAAATATAGTGGATTTTGACATTACCCAGTATTACCAAGGCCAATATTAATTTATCTTGACACCATTGTCCATATATTACTTTATCCTACAATACTGTCCATAGTCAATATGTTACACATATTTTAGCCCTCAAATGATGTCTTATGGTTGGTGTAGCACTCTGTGAAGCATTGTGCCATTAAATGCTATTAATCCTATTATTAATCTATTATTAATCCTATGGCTGCAACATAGGCTATATTTGGGCAATGCTGTTATTACTTTATAGGGACTGACTTTGTCTGGCGCAGTGTGAAACAATTTATATTTGATAAATGTATAAACGGGCACACCAGGCAGCTCCATAATCCTTTTATTAAATGCACCACTGTTGAGTTAGATACCTGTTCAGTTGTTAAAATGACATATTTATTCTCACCTCAAAATATATCAAAGCTTGGGCAGAAAATCTAGGAATCGTTGTATTTACAGTATGTAGCTTTATGCTTTATTGCCTTGAAAGTAAATCACACTGAGGGTGCCAAATGAATCTATTTGCATAGACGCCGCCCTGTGTTTTGCACTTTTAGGTAGAAACGCTGCAGATTGCATATTCATGAAGGCAAGCACGCAAAAGGGACAAGACGTGTTGTTTTGCTCATGTGAAAGATGCAATCCTCCATAAACCCTGTTAATAAATCAGCTTGCAGGTTTATTTGCATGGGTTATGAGTACATTAGGGCCAGAGATTCTTTAGAATATTTATTTTTCTGTGATGCCAATAATTGTTTTCTATGTCATCCATTATTAAAAAATAAAGGGTTTATGAATGAACCCCTGGAGTTTGAAAATATTGCAATCGATGTTTCCTTTGAGTATGTAAACATAGTTCAAAACGCTCATATCATTATTATAAAAATGCTTTATGTCACCAACCGTGATTGTGTAATGATTCTATACACACTGTATTGCTTGAAAGCCTGTATTTCTGAACACCAGTAGTAGCTGAAATTACTTTAATTTTGCACACATTGCACACACTCTGAGCCGTTATTTCATGTGTTTTGTTTCAGTGCTTATTTATGAGTCTCTGGGTGAGCGCTGTGATTGATGGATTCCTCTCTGCTATGCTTGACTGACACATGGTAATTGTGAACTCACTTTCTAGAGAGAAGAGAGGCTAGGAGACGCTTGTGAAAATAGGGTAAAGTGTAGACGGATCAACCTTTCCCCTCCTCCAGTAATTATTTTAGGCTTTGTTTTTTTATCTGAGAGCAACACACACACGCGCACGCAGCTTCTGCTGAGGATGTATTAAACACAGACGCCTAAAAACCTTGGTGCGCCGACACCTGTTCTGAGACGCAGATCATTGACGTCCTGGTTGATCAGAACGTCTCTCCCACTCAGCCAGATGAGCTGGAGCTGTGTGGGGAAGAGGCGCTTGTGTCTCTGCTTTTTAAAGATTGTTGCGCTTTTATCATGGCTGCAGTCTGAGACTTTGAGAAATCTCCAGAGAGACCTTTTTCCAAGAAACGTCTGTGCCACATTCTGAATTGCTGTGAACTGAAGGGAAAACACTTGAGAATAACGGAGACTGAGTTTAGGAGGCGTCCTAATGAGTACATCCATCAGCCATCCATTTTTAGGGGTCTAGGTCACTTCAAACGGTATATTTGTCTGAATTTCTGAATGGGTAGCTTTACTGTATGCTTGATACAGATAAAGAGAGAATGCATCCTCTCAGAGCTTCCTTCCCCCCACAGAAAATAATCACACAGTGAAAATGCTGGCATATAGAGTATTAGCCTGAGTGATGGCAGATTGAATTTATTACTGACACCTCTTGAATGGTGAGCTAAATAGCCCTTGGGATAAACACCTTGATTTTTGAGTGACTGTGAGAGCACAGAGTAAAGCGGGAAAGTCAACCAGAGTCACTTCAGATTCCAATTAATTAATATTTAAAAGCAGTATTGACTTATTGACCCGTGTCGCTCTCTAATGAATTTCCATTACATTAGACACTTCTGTTGAAGCAGCTATGGTTTGGAATATTGCCATCTCTAGACAGAGAGGTTATTTTAGCTGTATCTTGCTGACTCACGTGTGTGTGTGTGTGTGTGTGTGTGTGTGTGGGTGGGTGTTTTGGAACCAGTGCTAATTGGGATGCAGATCAACTGCACCCCCCCAAAGTTCCCCTACAGCTCCTAGTCAGCTGTTAATGAGGAACAATTAGCTAGTCTAATCCCCCCAACCATCTCACACGGATGTGCTAAAAGGTCACTGCCAGAAACTACCATTTACTAGGTTCCTGTCCTGTACAAGACAGATATATTGGTCATTTTAGTTTATTTTACATTGATGACTTGAATAACCCTAAAGAATTGACCAAAGCAGAGCAAGTCAATGCTGGCTAGAAGCCTGAAAAGACTACTTCCTCACAGTATAACGGGAAATAAAGGCATTTGACAGCATTTCATGTTTAGACTGATTAAGATATGCAGGCTCGGCCCTCCCAATCAGAATTTAAGTGCTCGCATAATGCAAAAACCGCTTTGATTTCGAGACTCAGCACTCAGCGAGACTCCTCTCTCCAGGCGGTCCAACCTCATAAAACCTTCTCTCTGAAATGAAAGCTTATACTTTACAAAAAAAAAGCGGGGGGGGGGGTGTCAGTCGATGTTTTTCATAATTTATTGTCCCTTTCAGCCCCAGCAACAGCAGCACTGAATTGACCTACACGATACATGACTTAGAATACAATCAAAGCAAAAGGTATTTCTGTAGGATAGGTAGTTTTCTGACATCTTTCAGTCTTCTCTTCATAGTTTAGGTCACTCACTTTACCTACCATGGTTTTCTGAAGCACACAAAACAAATGTTAAAAATTCATAAATTTTCATTCATTCAGATTTAAGATCATTTTGACAGGAAGCCATTTTCGCTTTAATATGTATGTCTTTCTCACACACTTCGGGTTGTTAAAATATCACCAAGACAGAAACCATTACTGGCTGTACTGGAGAAATGTCAACCAGAGTCACTTTAGATTCCAATTAGTTCAGATTTAATACTTTAAACATCTTTGGCTCATTAACTCTGGTCCAGTTCTGGCTTAGGTATCTTTCCTCAAATCTCACGGGAATCACCTAGGAGTTTCCAGCTGCATAAAAACCAAGGCTATAGTCTTTACATATTAAAAACACCACACCGGTATTGGGCTGTTACACTTTGTGATCACTTGACAAAGGTTTGACATAATACTGTTCAGCAGAGACATTTGCCATCAGGGAAATCTTTCACACAGTGCACACTATTTGTGCATCTTAAACTGCTCTCACTCTCACTTATTAAATTCCTTTATCAGATTAAATGTGTCCTTTGTGTAGTTCCAAAAGATGTATGTATATATATATAGTAATATAAGTAATATGTGCAGCAACTGGACATAATGAAACACTATTGGATACATATTAGTCATAAAATGTTGAATAAAAATGCTCATAAACATGTTTTGAAGTGTTTTACATATTTTAGAATGTAAGAATGCGTTCTTGGTATGATCTTCAATATCAACACACTGAATTTTTGTTCAGGTGGGACACTCATTGTGCAGCTATGTATAGTAAAAGCAGAACACTAATAAATCCTGAAATCCTGACCTTGAACTGCAGAGGACAGGTTGAAAAAAACTTTCACTTATAAGAACCATAGTGACCTTGCCAGTCTCATTAGTGGTACATACTACACATCATATTTTCTCTGCAAGTGCCAGCGGTAACTATCTTTTTCTTACTGGTTTCTTCTGTTGATGTTCAGAAACGGCTATTCAGAGGACCAAACCAATACTGAAACTGCAGCTCCACTATCAGAGCAGTTGCACTGTGCACTGACTATTTCGTTCCTAAATATATTAACAACGCATTGTTAAAATATGAAGATGTTCAAAAATATATTTATATATCCATTTTCACATTCACATATAAAATTGTTAATAATCTGACAAAAAATATATATAATTGCATGTATTAGACAATAAACATTTTGTGTCATTAAGGTTTTGTTTCAGTAAAGTTAGGAATCAAAGAGCACTAAATTATTGATAAAAGCTACCATGTTTATTAGTTTATTAGTTTTATTTAATTCGTTTTCATAACTATACATTTTTTATACACATTTGTTTTACATACACTGAATGAACAACTTATTGCAATGTGTAAAGGTTCATATATAGCAGGATTACACAGAGGATATTTCTGCAAGGGCATTTTAGATTGGTGATTAATCATCTGAGGTTGTGCATCAGACAGACAATTTTGTCCTTTTTCATCTCTCATGAAATAGCCAAGCATTGTGGTACTCAAGATAGACCCCTCTTACAATCTGCTTGCACTTTTTCTCCTCACAACAAAGGTTGAACCACATAAATAGATAATTTATTTTTCCCCTGAAGGATGGCCTGGATGGAATCCTTAAACAGTCTTTCAAATCTGCACCACCAAAATGAAGGTAAAGGGAGATGGCCTGAGCTGCATCAGCCCCTGGATACGTCTGACAACCAAATGTACATGCCAAAGTACGCTGCAGTCAGGAGAAAACGGATGAAACCAACAGCACATAAAAGAGACAATATGAAACTGGCGCATGCTTCACAAGAGATTCCTAATGTCTGCTCCTATCTATCAGTCAAAACCAAAAATTTAAAAAGGAGAACAGCATCAGAGGGCCTGTTTGTCCCTGTGTGGATGGGAACTGGTAAGTCAACCAGGTTGAGTCTTTTTTCAGACATCCATCTGCACCAACACTAAAACAGTGGGCGCCTCGGCCACTTTGGTCTTGCGAGGCAGCAGCTGTGTCAGGCTGCGGTACGACGGCGTGGCCCTGAGTAGTAGCTCCTTAAGGCCGGCTCGGAATTCCCGGCGGATGAGGCAGTAGAGCACTGGGTTGAGGCAGCTGTTGGTGTGTGCCAGGCACACGGAGAGTGGGAAGGCGTAGGCCTGGGCATTGTAGAAGGCGTTGCTGAAGGGTACCATGTCAAACTTGATGAGCACGGCCCAGAGCGTGAGTGCCTGATTGGGCAGCCAGCAGAGAAAGAAGGAGAGTACCACAATTACAACCGACTTTGTGACCTTGGAGCGGCGCTTGTGGCGTCCCTGCTCGGCCTCGGAGTCCACGCTGCCGAGGATCCTGCGGCTCATCACAAAACGCAACAGTAGCAGGTAGCACAGCGTGATCACCACCAGCGGGATGACAAATCCCAGCAGCACCTTCTGCAGCTGGTACAAGCCCAAAAGCTGCTGTGGATCCCATCTGTCCGATTCAGGAAAGCGGACCAGGCACAGCTCCTCATCTGGCGCCACCTGGGCGATGGTGGAGTAGACAGCATGAGGCAGCGTGGCGAGGAGAGATACGGCCCAGATGCCTATGCTGATCCATCTTGCCCTGAGCACTGCTGCACAGCACCCGTGCGTCTTTAGCGACGCCGTGATGGAGTAGTACCGAGCCACGCTCATGCTGGTGAGGAAGAAGACGCTGGCGTACATGTTCATGGTGGTCACAGAGCTGACGATTTTGCACATGATGCGGCCGAAGGGCCAGCGGAAGTCCAGTGCCGTGTCCACCGCCCAGAAGGGCAGCGTGAGCACAAACTGCAGGTCAGTAAAGGCCAGGCCCATAACTAAGCAGTCAATAGAGCTTTGCTTCTGCCGGTGGCGCGTGTGCAGCAGGTAGAGTGCCAGCGCGTTGCCCACCAGCCCCAGCGCGCACACCACCGAGTAGACGAGCGCAATCAACACGCGCACCGCTAGGCTCGAGGCGTCGCCCTGCTGCGCCGAGCCATACTCCTTCGTCAGCAGGTGCAGCCAGCAGCGCACGGACAGGTTATCCGTCAAAGCGTCCGTGCAGTTATCTAGCGCCGCTTTGCATTCCAACTCGGACTCGCACGCGACGCTCGGCGTCGTTTCGTTCCTCTCCATGGCGCTCACTCCGTCGGCATCGAGAAGCGACAAGAAGCGCACGCAGTCGTGAGGAAGCTGTCCAAAGTTCACCTGGAGTGCACGCGCCAGAATGATCTCCCGCGCGCAGATGTTCACTCTGAGCGCGGGATGCCTGTACTGTGCGCTCCGCGGCGCGCGCTCACTCTTTTATACGACGGCGCGCGTGACGCCCGTTTACTCCGCTACTTTATTTACACCGTTTCTTGATTTGACGGGTTATACTTAGTTTATGACTGATTTTCGTTTTATTTGTTTAGTTTGTCTCCTTAGACTTTAATGTTTACTCTGTCCAGGGTTTTAATCAGGGGGAGCGCAGAGAAGCAGAGAAACTATAAACTGATGGAAATGGAAATAAACTGATGGAAATGGAAATAAACTGATGGAAATGTAATCATGGTTTAATCATGGCATGGTTTTATAGTGATCATAATCATGATGACGTCAGACAGTTTCACACTGCTTTACAGAGAAATGCTATTTCACATTTGTTCTGTGTAGCCTGTATTCCGTCAGTTAAGTCGGTTGCTAACTGGTGTGTAGCCTATGTACATTTGATTATTAAAGCAAACTGTCTTAATTTCGCTAGTTCACAGACTTTACTGTATCATGTATCTTTGCCAGAAAATAATCAGATATTTTGATATCATTTTGATGCCAAAAAATGAATAGTCTTGAAAAGTCTTGCGGGTGGCTACTTCGTTAAATTAAGCCCCCAAAACAGCAATTTCGTACACATGTTCAACACATCTCAGTTTGATCAATTAGCCTATATGTTGAGAACTCCATATAATAACACGGTAGGCTACTGTTTCTACATGGTTGGCGCCCATGAAAGAACTTCCCACGCCTCCTCAATCCCAATTTAACTCCCGACTCTGTCTTATGTGAAACAATTTCGCATTTTAAAATGAAACGTATTTATGAAATAACGTATTATTATCCGCCAGGTTTTTTAAATATATTGGAGCCACTTCTTTCCGACTTACAATCTCATGTTGAACATCGTTGAAATTAAGAACTGATAATGATAATGATTTGTTTGTTTATTTATAACTACTAAATAATTGAATACTGTTTATTCGTTTAGTTATCGTTTCGTTTCGTTTAGTGCGCACCAACTTACCTCGTTTTTTTTCTTTTCTTTTTCAGCTACAGCCTGGTATGTGTATGGACTGCCCTTGATGAATGGCGCCATTAGGAATACATTTTTTTCATTTGCAGTTTGTCACGAAGTGCTGCAGGTGCGGGGGTGCGTACGCAATCACATAGCCGCTCTCTCGGAATAACATCTTTATTGTAGATAACGAGGACTGGGTTTAAACATAAACTAAAGCACACCGCGACAGGTGTGCTGACACACAGACAACAGGAGACAATACGGGACGGACACAGGCGGGTATTTAAACACTTAGAAATCAATGAATGAACAAGGAACAGCTGGGAACACTTAACATGACTCACGTGACACAGACGAGGGAACAAAACATAAACAAACGTGCATGGTGTGCCGTTGCCGTAGCTACCGCCACGCTAGGTCACGCGCACCGGCGTGCACGTGACAACGGACACAGGCAGGTATTTATACACTTAATAATCACGAACAAGCGACATGCAGGTGGGGACAATCACCGTTATACCGTTATTAATTATGACAGTGCAAACGGTTTTGGTCTTTGACCCATATATAGACACGCATGCTTGCACGTACTATAAAATCCTCACAAAATGGAGCTTTTTGTCTTTGAAACCTCCCAGAGATGATCCTTGTTTCCTGGCGGTAATCCCTGACTGTAAAAGGTCGGCTCTGAGTGGCTGTGTGTGATTGCAGCAGGATGCTGCTGTATGTCCACCGAGCTAAAACACATGCTTGGCTCGTTCTCTTTGATGTTCACTAGACAAATCACTTCTTCTCCTGAAGTTCAGAGGCTAATTGCAGTAGACTGGCCTCTTCCCCACTTCAGGGAGTGTAGCTCACATGGTTTCATACAGATGCATTTCAAGGGGGCTGATGGGATGGATTTCACGGGGATAGATGTCCAACTCGAGTGTGTATTATTTTTCCGCACGAGCTAGCTTACAAATGAGACCTGTCTGTAGCCCATGCTGATAGTCCTCCCAATTCCACCCCCTACCCATCCACACACACACAATTGCAAAGTCCTGACACTTCAGACACACACCTGCACACTGCTGACTCATTTTTTTGCATTTTCTAAATTTTCTTCTGCTTTTCATACTCTCTTCCTTTCTGTCATTGCTATCTCTCACTCTCTCTGGATATCTCTCAGTAACAGTAATGTCTATGATTACTGTTTTCTTGAAAAGTGTTCATCCTCCCTTTCATACTATTCATCATGAGACCGAAAGAGCAGAAAGCATAGAATTAGAGAGACAAAGAAAGAGAGACGCACACAGAGACGCACCTGTCTCCATGAATTCTCCCCGCTGCTAGGTTGACTATATAACATCATATGTGAAGTTCCACATACCACACTGACCACACAGCGAGATCTTAGTGAGAACATGAGATGGCGAGCTGAGAGCCGTCAGTGGTGTATTTATGGGACGTCAGAGAAAACCGAAACCCTGTTTAGGCCTATTAGCCTTATTAAGGTGAATGACTATTAGAGACATTGGAAGCGAGAGATAGCAAAAAGATTACCATCAGGTCCACACACACACACACACACACAAATACAAGACGTATACTAACACGAGGAATGGGCAGTATTCTGGTGGATTGTAGAGCAGGCACTCGCACCAGATTTGCTGTATAGCTAAAAGAAAGTGGAGGTGTAGCAATGTGTTGACTGACTCATTTATATCCAGCATGTTGCAAAAACCATGACTATTGTTGCCGTATGCTTAATAAGTGTTTAAAATATTTCGCATGGTCAGTAATGTCCTTTGTTATTCATCATAGTTTTCACTAGCTAGTGTGCTGTAACCCTACATTCACACCTGCAACGGCGTGACACGACAAAGTGCCTAGAAGTCATATATATTTAATGAGAGCTGGCGATTTGCAGTGACAGGAGGCCAATGGGAGTGTGGGATGGTTTTACAGGTTTTTTTTTCTCCACCGTGAAACATTATCCGTGTTTTTAGTTCCAGATATTTTTTCTTGGTCGCAGCTCCTGAAGACTCGTCATGTGGTTGAGGTTTGAGGTGTTTGATGTACCCAAATAGAACTGTGCCAGTGTTTTTGCTGCAAGTAGATGGCAGTGATGGCGAAGAGCAAGCGTTTTTTTCAGCACAACCTCAGCTAATAAGATATGCCACTCAATAAACATTTCTACACACTATATTGGGAAATTAAATTAATTTAGACATTTTTAATCATATCAAAAGAAAATGAACACAAAACATTGCACAAATCCTTTGAACTAAAATACAAGTTATTTGAAGTTTTTACTTCTTTCTGTTTTCAAGTTATGCTTATTTTTCTGGGCAGTGTCCGTGGGCATTTTTACGGAATGCTGCTGATCTATGAAATCTCTCATGGCAGACAGTCTGTCCACAATTACACAAAGGGGCATCTTGCAAACCCCACATCAGAAAGCGGTCTTTTTTTACACTTTTTACACAAACTAATGTTAAGTGCTTCTGACTTTCCTGTTGTGTCTGCCGGTGCACCGAT
>JAOUQW010000004.1:12622609-12635755 GCA_028565825.1 Olivaichthys viedmensis
GTTTATATTTCCATGAAAGCTGTACACCACCAGGGTATAAAGATTGTCTTAGGGTCATTTTTGACCCTTAGGACAAGCGGAGTATACAGAATGTTAGACTACACAAGGGTTAAATCATAAGTAATATTTAAATTATACGTTTAATTGCTGTAGCACATTTTTCAAAGACAAATGGGCATCAGAGGGGCATCAAATGACAGCACCACACAGTACAGCACAGAGCAGATACTGTTAGGTAAAGGTTGGAAGGAAGTGAAAAGTTTTCAGTTTAGCTTTAAAAAAAGAGAAGAGTGTACTATGAACATCTACTAAGTCCAGCTGGACATAAATGAACAAATATAAGAGTGAATTCCACACTGTAGTTGTTCATTAAACACCATGCAGAGTTGCCAGTTTTATTAGGTACACCTACTTTGTAACTACACTCATTGACCATTTGATCTAATCGGCCATATAGGTGCGCTTTAAGGGTATACGTTTACTGACTGTAGCCCATCTGTCGCTGTGCACAATTTGACAGCTGCCCTCTACCCTGACCTAATGGAAAGGGACCACCACGTGACCACCACTGACCATATAACATTTAGTGGTCTATTCTCAGCACAGCCGTGACACTGACATGGTAGTGTTGGAATTTTTAAACATGGGTACACTTGCTGGTTATTTTATTAGTGACGCCTAATGTGTTAGTAACAGACTATAGTTCATCTTTTTCCATGCACAGTGTATGTTAATCATCCTCTATCCCTTTATCAGCGTTAGTTTTTGACCACAGGACCATTGTTAACTGGATATTTTTGGTTGGTGGACTGTTATCAATTTAGCAGTTAGATTGAGGTGTTTAAAAACCACAGCAACACTGCTATACCTGATACCCTCATCAATGGTGGTCCTATGGTGGTTCATTTCCATTGATGGACATGATTAATGATAGGCTGACAAACTGTGAATAGCAACAGATGGATTACAGTCAGTAATTGTATACCAAAGTGAAATATATGTTAGGTGTACCTGATAAAATGACCAATGAATGTAGCTACAAGGCCGGTTTACTTAATAACCTGACAACTCTGTGTAGCTGTTCAGAGTTTGAGGTTTTGGCACAGAAACAAGGAGAGTCTACTCCGGGGGACAATGAGTGCACTTCATCTGTAACTGTGGGATAAGAAGTAGATGAACTTGAGGCTATACCATGCCTATACCATGTAAGTTGGAAAGAGACCTAAACAATTAGACTAATAGTCTATCTACAGGATATGACAAAGACCACTTGCACTTTTTACACGCTGTAACTGCAGTAAAAAAATTAGTGTTACACTTATGTGAACAAATACTTGCACTCAATTAGAATAGCGTACCTTACAGTAAAAAATCTCCAGTGCTGAATGAACACATACAGTATGAAATTATCACGTACCATGCTAAGGTTAAAAAATCCAAATGAACACTATTCGGACGAATTCAACACTGGTTAGGGTGTGTGTGTGTGCCACCATTATTGGCATGGAAAAAGTAAAAAAGTAAGCCATCCACAAAGGCGATCTGACCCAATTTATTTCAGATTATAGATTCTTTTAGAAAGTCTTCTGGGCCTGTAACTTATTGGGTCATCTTGGTACATCAAAAGTGCATCCATTTGCAGATTAATGGAGTGAAAACTCTTCTTTGCCATCCTCCGTCCTGTCCTGATGTGAGCTGAGGATGAAGACTGGGTCCCTGAGGGAAATGGTGGATCGAAAAAGCAGGTAGCAGCCATACAGACAAACTATGCCTTCAGTCTCTCTTCATGATTAAAGAAGGCCAGAGTGAAGTCAACAAGTAATAATAATAATAATAATAATAAAAAGTAATAATAATATGCATCTTCAGTGAGGACAAAAAGGGCTCTTATTGACAAGTTGACCTCCCAGTGTCACTATCACACACAATGATTCGTTTGGTCAGGGGTGTCCAAAATATCACCTGCAGGCTGTTTTAGAAATGTGATTAAATTTGGGCTATCTTTCTCAAAAAGCAATTTTCTGCACTGTTTTAAAGTGACAGTTTGACAAACAAAATGAAACAATTTTCCCCTTACCTCACATGTAGTTAATCAGCCAAGACATGTCTGGTGTCCAAAGGTTGCCTCTTTAGTTTTGTACTTGTTTTATACTATGCAAACTGCATGTATAAATCATCACACCTTCGCCTCAAGCCATGTTGCATTTTGAGTAACTTTTATCAACGCTATCTTCATTTGTACAGTGCAAGGAAGATTACATGTACGTTTCTTCATTATTAAGATGCTTTATCTATAGCGACTTTCAAGTGAGACAGGATACAATCCAAGCATAGAGCTAAGCTGTTGAGGGTTAAGGGTCTTTTACTCAAGGGCCCTCAGGCAGACCTGAGATTTGAACTCACAACCTTCTACTCACTAGCCTGCCTAGTGTATTGATAGTTGTCAGTGTGGATATATCAAGAAGCCCGTTCAGCGTTTTTTAAAGTTTTTCAGGTACTTTGGGCCACCATGCGCTCGCCAATAAAATATGTTAGGACATCCCTCTTTTAGATTATCATTGAAGATTGGTAATAATTATCTAAGGTGATTTTTACGACTCTTGTGTTCCTTCCTATCTGTATTTCTGTCTGATTCTTCGTCAAAAATAAAACAAATGGTCTTGGGCAATTTTATGGTCGCAACTACGGCAAGTTCCAGAGGGATTGAATTTAGTTAGTGATTAATCCTACTGACATAATACAGTGTACGTTTCTGTCAAAATGTTAACCCCAGAACTGTCATTATAGTGATAATTAAGAAACGATCAGTTGCCCATATGACAAGTTTAAAAGAGTTTATTGAGCACACCATAAAAAGCTGCATAAAGTGCTTGAACTACAGACAGAATTATAATTTTTTAGTGCATCAAGATCACTAGAAGCCTTGGAATATATACAAACACAATTGTCTAAACTATGATTTGGAGTTATTTGTTCATAGCATGGTCAAAGATGCATATCATAGCTTCTGTTCCATGTAGAGTAGGTGCCTAAAGCAGTCTTTCACAATGCATTCCTTAACAAAACTAACATGCAACATATAAACCCAAATATCAGTAGATTTTTTGGTTTCACCAAGCTTATATAACATAAGAAATCGTAGTGTTATTAAAGGTAAAGGACAAAAAGGCTTCATTGCTTTGCTGACTGTAGGTTTTTCTGTGTGCAGGAGTTTGGAGAAACCCCACTGCAAATCCCCCACTGCTCCTCACAGCTCATCGGCGTGTGGTTGGAGTCCAGCATATGAGTTGATCTTAGGTTTCAGCAAGCTTACATAACATTCTAAATCTTAGTGTTATAGTATTATCTGCTTCTTATTAGTTTTGGAGGTAAAGGACAAAAGGCTACGTTGCTTTGCTGGCAGCAGACTTACTGGGTAAAACCACTGGGCCAGGAGTAAGAAGAAATCCTGCCACAAATCCCTCCCTGCCCTTCACATGTCATCGCCGTGTGGCTGGAGCCTCGCACCACGCCGTGAGCTCAAGGTTACTGTCGCTATATGCCCAGTAATGGGGTCACCATGGTAGTGGTCGTCATGCTGTCCCAGGCTGGCGTTGTGGGATCCTAGGTCGTAATCAGCCATTCCTGGCCCTCGGTGAAGTTTCTCCATTAGAGATGTTATCTCCCCCATCCTTTCATCTCCAGGAAAACCAGGAAGAGACTTGGATTCCTCCACCGCTGCGTAAGGATGCTCGAGGGCATGCAGCACCCGAGAGGACTGCAGACTGTGCAGCGACCGTGACTGAACTGGAGAGGATTAGAGGAGAAAAGGACACAGGGATGTACTTGAGGTTCAAATTTGAACATGACAAAAAAATATTCTGACATTTTTTAAATTCATCTTCAGGCACAGGTTTGGTGTGTTTGTCACTCAGTGATTCTGACAAATCTTAAAGGTACAGAAAACAATACTTAGATTGCCTATTGTTAGAAGCTATGGTGCCATCTACCTGGTGGTTAGCCAGAAATATATCATTAAAAATTGCCACAGGACATGAAAAGCAGATTCAAAGTTATGGGTCCTACTGTGGAATTAACTGCCTCATAAAATTCTAATCTCAAGGGAACACTCACATCACTTGCTCATCTTTCTTTTTTGTGTCAGTCCTAGCACTGTGTCTGCTATGCAATGTGGCACTAAAGAGGCATCAACCATTAGATTTTGACATTCATTAAACACCTTTTTTTTCCTCAAATGTTGTCTACACTGATCATTTCAGTATGAACACCACACATAGGGCCAAGATCAGACCAAATCAAATGCAACCATTTGGCAGGGTTATTGAACTTTGTTGGCAGATGGACCACATTAACCCCTTAAACTGCCAGAAACCAGACATTACTCTTTGAACTACATACCTTTTGCTATTAGTTTCATTGTTTTAAGAAGAATAACTGAATAACTGAACCTGGGGCCTTTTATTATTGTTGGTCTTTCTTCTTTTCTATCTTTCCTTTTTCTTTCTTTCTTTTATAAAGGCCTTACTAAGCATTTACACAATCTATATCATTTTCACTCACTTATCTACATAGAAACTAAATATAACTTACAATTTGTAAAATACCTTACTTGTATTTTAAATAACCCAGACAAGCAGTCCTACCCAAGCTTGCCAAACAGCAGCAATGAAAAACAGAGCAGTCAGTTACCTCTTGCTGTTTTTTCTTTCTAATCTTTTTTCTAATCTTTTACTAATCCAGGTCTTTCACAAAAAGACCAAACAGTCATCACATAACAGTGCAGTAAAACATTTGGTTGCCAAAAGAAAAGAATTCGATCAGAACCATATCCCCAAAATTGATCAGAGCAAAATGCTTTTTAAAAATGGAAAAGACTGTGGCGCGCAGCTGGTTGAGTAACACCACTGTGATCAAGCGCAGCAAAATTGCTAGAGTGAAAAATAAAACGTTTGCTCAGAGGAGGAACGGCCTACTGTTTGCTAAAGGACCTCAATTATCTTAACTGCTTCACCACAAGGTTCTTTACAAGCAACAACAGATTACAGAGAACACATTTACACATTTTACATATTACACATTTTATAGACTGGCGAAATGAAAATACACCCACCAAGGTGATTACAAGGACTAGTGTGGAAGGAAAAAACTCCAGGAATTTAAAGCACACAATGCGTAGAATTGTGTCACGCCTAGCCATTGCATGTCTCGCTTATTCATCTCAGGTGATAATGAAAGCCATCCAATCAATGACCTCAGAGATATCCATAAACATCTTTCTGGTCTTTATTGTTGGACAGTGGCTTATTAATCGGCAAAACAATTATCCAAAAGTAACCTTGAAGTTCATCCGGAGGAAACACATTCGACATTGTCAAATCTGGTCAAGCTGTTCAAATCAGTCTGCCAATTTATATTCAGCTAAGCATGCACTTCATTTGGTGAAGTCTGATATCCCTCAAGACTAACAAGAACAGTTAGATGCCCAGAAACACCCAGAAATAAAATGTGACATCGCATTGACGTTTGCACCTCATATTTATATCTACAGCAAAACTAGCTAGTGCAGCATTTCAAAAATAATAAATACAATTTCAGGTTGCTGTTACTTTTGCAGGGCTCTGTACATGCAATTGAATGCAAACTAAGCAAACAGTAGTTCTTCTTTCTTGTGTTATAGTTTCAAAAGGTTCAGTAGCTTCTCCAGGATACACTTATGCACACACATTTATGTGCATTTTTTGTACTTAAAAAAAAAAAGTGTTCCTCTTTGCTACAGTGAGCGGGGGGGATCTGAAGTGAGAGATTGTTTAGCTTGTCTCATTTTAGAAGACCAAAGGTGGCTACTACAATGTAAAAAGTCTGGGCTTTGTCAGTGTGTCTAATCAGAGCCAAAATCTTGGATTGTAGACCCATCATAAGCAAATCAATGAAGTCCAGCAGTAGCATTCATGTTTAACATGTGAGTGACCTTGGTTTGATTTATGGTCATTAAACATGTAAAAGTGCTGAGATTTTCTCTTTCAAAACTATTGATAGTTGATAGTTAATAGTTAAGCTATGCTTTTGAAACAATTATGAGAGAGTTTTATTATGGGTATCTACATATAAAGATACTACGAGTTGCCGTAAATTACTCAGTATCAACTTAATTAATGTATTGTTTAGAATTATAGACAACACGCTACTGACACACTCAGCCCATCCTTTGAGATCACACCAGGACAGCTATAGTCTATAACACTGTGCTAATTTAAAGTGAGTGTGACAAAAACGGACCAAACTCCCCAACATGAGTGCCTATTACCCCGTCACAGAGGCACGGGTGAAACAGAAATTGATCCTGTGCAAAGCCAGCGACAGCTGCCTGATGAGGACAAATTGCAGTTTACATTCACACCAGTGATTCCACATGTGGGAAAAATTATGAAGCTCTTTTGCATTCTACCATGGCCTCTGTGAGTTCTTTGACGGCTTCCAATAGCAGTCACAAAGTTCCAGCTCGGGTCTAATGGCTTGTCGACGGTAATGGTATATTGCAGGCTTTGCGTTAAATGTAGTTTTCACCATGGGCGTACACACAGGTTGGCCATAATCGTCTGTTCCCGAGAGGGTCTGAGCACAGGGGGTGATGTGATTGGTCGACTCACCTCTTAGTGGGCTGTAGTCTCCCGGCTGGCTGACCTTGGTCTCGGTGAAGGGTTTCAGGCTGGGCAGCAGAATCAGAGTGAATGACAGCAGCAGCACCTGTGGGACACCAACAGATGGGTAGCTTGAGTGAGATGTCAGAGAGCAGCTGACGGCGTTGCACGGCATTGGACTTACTGACTTGTTGATAGAAATGTCTGAGGCTGCAGCTCTTTTCTTTAGAATTACTTCTGTCTACCTTGTTTGATGACACGTAGTAATGCTACATTGCTTAACCAGGTAGCTCCGATTTTCCTGCTTTGTTTTGTTTTCTCCATGGATTTGAAGTGTAATATGGATGTATATCTCAGCCAAATTAATATAAATTGATGCAATAGGGGCGACGCGGTGGCTCTGAGTTACTGTCTGTGCGAAGTGTCGCATGTTCTCCCTGTGCCTGCAGGTTTCCTTCGGGTTCTCCTGTTTCCTCCCACGTCCCAAAAACATGCAGGTAGATGGACTGGCTACTCTAAATTGCCCTTAGGTGTGAATAAGCATGCAAATGTGTATGAGTGTGTAATGCCCTGTGATGGACTGGTGTCCCGTCCAGGGTGTATTCCAAGTGTATTTAAGCTGCAAATCCACCGCAACCCTGACCAGAAAAAAGCAGTTACTGACGATGGATGCAATAGGCAAAATACATGCAACAGGCAACACACTAGGGGCGTGTACAGTTTTAGAAAAACTGTTGACAATTGTTTTTTAGACGGTTAGCGGTTCTATCTTTCTGAAGGGGTTCTACTTGGAACCTTTTCTGAAAGGAAAAACCCTCTGTTGTAGGGTTCTACATAGAACCTTTTAGCTGTCCTTCAGAGGAACAAACCGAAGATCTCTTTAGGGTGCTAGATGGAATTATTTTTTTCTACGAGTGTATGTACAGATTGTGTTTATAACATATCAGTGTGTGTTTGCCTGTTGTTATGCTTCTCACCAGCACACAGGTTCCGGTCTGAGCCGGTTTGTTGGATCCATTCATGACCATCGCCTGCAGCCGACGTAGCTGCTCCATCAGAGACCTGTGGCAAGCAGAGATACAGAAAGCGAAGATAAGAACAAGTTCAATTATCATGTTCGGCATGGAAGAACAGTGAACTGGAACGCTAAAGAATGGCTGATAAGGCGTTCTCTCACATGTTGCATTTCTCCAGCTGGAATAATTTCCTATGCAGCTCCTGGTTCTCTGCACTGCAAGCTGCCATCCTACCAAAGCAGATTTCCAAAAGAGCTTAGCTTACAGTCAAAGAACATCCAGGCTTTCAAACCCAGATATGATCCATTCCAAATCACAAACGTAGAGTTAAACACAGCTATGTGCATATTACTTTGGTGTGTCTTGGGATATGCGGGATAGATTCTGACATTTGTTGTGTTAAAGTAACCATGCTGTGCATTATCTGGTCACAATGGAAGGTAACAAACTGCTTTGTGTAATTAAAACAATGAGAACCCTGTTGTATAACCTGACACTATGGCATCCCAGATAGAAAATGAGAGATGGTCCAGTGCCAGCCCACACTTATCACTTACACTTGTCATTCCCATAAATGTGCTCAACCATATTTGGACTGGAATCATCCGTTATCCGAGGGAGTTCTGTCCAATGTTCTGGACTTTTTATATAGCTTTCAAACCTTGGTTTAATTCCTAGTCATTAAACATATGAAACTGGTATTTATTATTTTTTGAGGCACAGATGAAAATGTATCTTGCAAAAGATATAGTAGCTAAGTTCTATGTTGGATTCTAAATGAGCCCAATAAGCATTTACATCTCAAGCACAGGAACCTGTAATTGCTGTTTAATATTTTTAATTCCAGCAGAGGCTGAGCAGCAACTGCACCAAAATTCATATCATTTTCATAACTGTAGCACTGAAACATCACCTGATATTTGTGACATCCTTGGTTTGTGCATCATATAGGAGCAAATCAGCATGAGAAGCTGTTGCAAGCCAATGCGGTATTCAACAGAAAAGCATGGTGCATTGTTACAATGTGTTTGTTTGCCAAACATGGCCCAAGTTTTTCTGTCATTGGGGTTGAGCTGGAATTGTGTGCACTAGACCCAAGGCCTCAATGTAGTCAATACCTGCTCTCCAGTCCATCTATGTATTCTTTCTTCTTCTTCCTGCTCTCCTGGGCAGACTGCTTGTTGCGGATCTTCCGACGGATTTTCTTCAGAACCCTCTCCTCGAACTACATGTGGTGCATTGAAGAAGGTCATGGAAAGAAAAAAAAATGCATTGAGTTACCATTGTGCAATACATTTGAAATCCGATGCTTGGACATTGTGGTAGTAAACATGAACATGTTGTACTTTGGTAAGAGGAAGTTGACTTGGCAGAGTCATTCCCTCCTTGACGAGTAGCTTCTTCTCATCCTCGTTGAGAACCAGCTCCTGGCAGGGCTGCTGCAAAGCCTGTGGAGGCTGAAGAGAAGACATGAATGTGCATGTAAATCCAACATCTTGTGAAATAGACTTGAAAACTGTCTATCTGGTTGGATTGTAGGCATTTTGGCTGCAGAACCAACACTTAGTGCTTTCTCTTGTTTCATGAGTTTAAACATATCAGGGAATTAGGTGTTTTTCCATGAGTCTGAGCTAAATCTCTGTGCAAAATAAGACTTTTGTTTCTGCTCTATTTATCCTCTAGTGCTTCATGTGGATTGACACCGTGGGGACTTACAGGCTCCGGAGTGCCAGATAGCAGCAGATCCTTGATGGTGAGGGGGAACGTGGTGACCGATTGAGCCCGGGGCACTTCGGATGCACGCTTCCCAGTACCCTTTTCCAGGAAAATGCCAGACCCCCAGCCATCTGCAGAAACACATTATACCATTTGTTTGCCTTCTTGTGAGAGTGTGTCTGTGCATGTAGATAATCATATAGATAAATGCTTGTCTTTATGGCAAACAAAAAAAAATGCAAATTAGTTTTGCCCATGGACTAAAAATATATGCTTTGATTCCTCTAAAATGCAACAGAACACCACAAATGCATGTTTACAAAGAATTTTGTAAAGGAAATGGTTATTAATCTTCAGCTGCTGTTAAGCTGTTTTACACATAAGTGCTAGACTCGGCGGCTCACCGGGATTGACGGCGAGCGTGGTGATTGGAGCAGGAGTGTAGTGTGTGTGCGGAGGCATGTAGCAGGGCTCCAGAGAGGGGCTCCCAGGAGGTGGTGGGCTATCGTTCTGGTCAGAGTGGGGGTCCTCACTTATTCCACTGTCACTCGGAGAGGACGGCCATAATGGAGACGCAGACACAGAGTTGGTCCCACTCAACAGGGCTTTGAAGAAGTCTTCATTACCCTGGGCCGGCATCATCATCTACCAAACAAAGACACACGGTATTGAACAGCCCTCCATTGGATGTATTTGAGTCCGATGAGACGTATTGAAGGCGGTGGTGTATGTGAGATGCATCTCTTACATTAGGGTTTGGAACCGGCCAAGGCTGCTCATTATGATGCATTGTGTCCTCGTGGCACAAGATGCCATCATTCTTGTCGAAAAGCAGATCCAGCAGTTCTATCCCATCACAAGCCTGCATTGTGAAGCGTGTGAATGTTTATGGAATTCAATGCCGTTCCTGTCAGTTTGATTTAGTGGGTAAAATTCTAGATCAATGCAAACCGAGCGACTAAAAAAAGATTAATGGAGAAATATTTCCATCTGTTTGACACGCAACGCACGCCATCCGGAGCTTTGTTGTAAAGTTAACTTCAACATTTTCTGAACTTTGGTCTTTGGTGTGCATGACACATCTGGGCTAACCTGATAACAAAGACAATATTTTCCTGCTGAAAATATGTCACTGAATCCTAAACATAAAAAATACTTACCTGCTCTGTGTAGAATTCCATCGCCGTGGCCTTGATGGGGACACCACCAATAACGTAATGATAACAATGGGGAAAAAATATAGGTTTGTAGGCTACTCTACTGTGTTTTAGTCCTACCTTTCTCTCTGTCTGATCTCACACTGAGGACAAAGTTTAAACTCCAACACTGCAATCTGATCATCGGGAAAACCTCCAGCTTCCCACTGGCTGATGTTAGGTGACGTATGGCTTAGAGAAACAGACTATATGATGAAACAAGAACGAATATTGCCAGAACTTAATCACACTATTAATAATATAGCTTGTTCTAATAAACTCCCATAGTTCAAATCTCTATCTAGTCAAATAAGAAAATTATTATGACAACACAAAGGACATTCCTTAGATTATTTAATACTTGATTACCTAATGTTATCAAACGATGGTGAAATAGCAAAATGCTAGATTTTTGCCACTGCAATAGCAGGTTGCGTAGCTGTGATTCAGACATTTGGTTTGGTTTACACTGTGTGATCACGCCCCATGTGCTGACCTGCACAGCTCAAGGGTCATATATTCCTTTTCTGTTTAAAGTAGGTTTGACAGCATGACCTTTAACACAGTTCAGATCACTCTAATCAAAATGATTCACCTGTCATACAATCGCCTGTTTTATAAACATATTTCCTTACATTATTACATTTCTTATGCAATTTCATTGTAGTTTACTATGATTACACTATGATTTTACGGTATTTGTGGAAACTATGGTCATTAAACTTACTGTAGTACTTCATGGTCACTATGGTTAGTATATATTAAACCATAATACTACCATGGTTTTATTATGGTGCTTTAGGTAACTATTTTTACATATTTAACTATGATGCTGACATAATTTTCTATGGTATCTTATGGAAACTATGGTTGTTTTACTCTTCACCATGACATTACCATGGTTTCACTGTGGTACTTATGTTAACTGTTATGTTACTCTTATGACACTACCATAGGTTGCTATATGACTGACAGACATGGTTTGATATTGGGAAGTTAGTTTTTCCCCTTACCCTGGTCAAAGCTTGCATAGTAAAAACTATTCTGCCTCAACTATATAACTGTGGTAAAGCATTGTTTATTTATTATGTGATGTTAAACACTTTTTTTTTAAAGTGTTTAATAAAATGAATTACAAAAGCGTGGCATATGCAACTTTAATAAGTAATATAGTAAAAAAGTATTGTAGCTATCATACATCATACTATTTATGCATCACACAATAAATAGATAGATAAATTCTGCAACTTTGCTCACAGATTCTTCAACATTTAGTCCATTTCAATTGTGTTTACTAGAGCAGTTACACAGTAATCCTAACATAGTGACAGACATATTGTAGTAATCATGGCATAACCATGATTTGAAAACCGTGCTTTCCTTTTGCGCCAAAAAACTAGGGTTCTCGTTTTTTTAATCATGGTTCATTTTTGTAAGGGATGAGACTTTTAAGAAATTATAGTTAAGTTACTTATAATTCTAAAAAAATGTTTTAAGCACTTCAAGATCAATACATCATGAATAAATGTTTTAAAATTAAGAAAGAAAAGGATTTCAAGAAAGATTATTAATGGATCGGTATAAACCATATCATATTGTTCTTTCTTATGAGGATGTTTCGTCTTACCTTATTAAAAGAGCTTATCCATTTATTACCTAATTCTAAGATTTTCTGTTGTATTTCATGTTGGCATGAAGCACACGGAATTTCTTATGGTTCAGTCGGTCCTCAATCAAAGCTGTTTTAGTGGATTATAAAAGCATTCATCCATACAGACCCATGGTGTTCAAAGGACGAGTTTCATCCTAACTTTCATGAATAATTCATGCAACCCTGAAGATGCATGGTCAGATATTAACATTAATGTCATTTATTAGGAAACGCTAATACGGCCTATTACTCAGACACTTGTTTAAATATTACACAGTCTGATTTCAAGGCCATGTATTGAGAACACTGGGATGTGCGGTAGCGTTACATGAGCTTTTACCAAATTTACATGAGTCTACTCACCATTAATGCACTTCTTCCTTCTCATTCAGTGGACTAAAGGAACAAGTGAAAACCTGATTTCCCGACACCAGAGATGGAAGTTCATGGTGTGAATAAAGAGACATGGACACACAGACTCTGCTAATTTATTTATTTTTTATACAGTAAAGTGATTGGCAGGCATGAAGTTGTAGTGGCGGTGTGTCCATATGTTCTGAGGTTTTAATCATCCATAGTTTAAATTTGGCACTGATTTAGATGCTGCGGCTGTTTTTTATGTTGTCTGAAGCCCACAGAACAAAGAACCATTACTTCTGGTTCAGTCAGTCCTCAATCAAAGCTGTTTCAGTGATTTACAAAAGCATTCTTTCCCACAGACCCATGGTTATCAAAGGCCAGGTTTCATCCTAACTTCCATGAAAAATTGGACCTCACCTGGACCCTCAACACCACCAGCTTAGCCAAGAAAGCCCAGCAGCATCTTCACTTCCTGCGGCAGATGAAAAGGGCGAACCTCCCCCCTTCCATCCTCACCACCTTCTACACGGGGACAATAGAGAGTGTACTGACCAGCTGTCTCACTGTCT
>JAOUQW010000004.1:12637482-12658383 GCA_028565825.1 Olivaichthys viedmensis
TTGTTTACAGACAGTTTACAGACTACCCCATTCAATATTGTTCTGTTGTCCTGTCTAGTTAGTGTGCACTGTCCTGTATATTTATTGTCCTATGTATTCATTGTCCTGTGTATTTATTGTCCCGTGTATTTATTGTATAGTGTATATTTGCACTCGTCCTCACTGTCATGTATTTGCACTTTATGTTGTCCTGTGGTCCACCATGGTCCTGTAGAAACGACATTTTGTTCCAATGTATACGAGTTATATGGAGGAATGACAATAAAAGCCTACTTGATTTGACTTGACTTGACTTGAAATTTATGTAACCCTGAACATTAGTGTAATTCATTAAAGGGGCATTCTGGCATTAAAGTTATTTTTTCAGGTTATGTAGTATTATTGAATGCAGAAAAAAAGCTGAATCTAGAACCCTTAAAGATTTTTTGGGGAACCCTTAAAGGTACAATGTGGAACCCTACAGCTAAGTGTTTCCCTATCAGAGAAGGTTTCAAGTATAGCCCTTTTAGGTAGATAAGAGCCCTTAACTATCCAAAGAAGAATGGCAGAATTAACAATATTTTATTGTTGTTTAGTTTATGTCAGTCAATGTTTGGTCACTACAATACCCAGCATGCATTACGCAAATCTGGCATACACTAATTAGAGAATCCCTTAGCTTACTGGTAGTAGCTCTTTGTGCCACTACTCTTCCTTCTGCCTTAGCTAATATCTGCCCAAAAATATCTGCCCCCAAGGTAATTGTAGTCTCTTGAAATGTACTTCCACCTTCAAGGTGCATCATCAGAAGAGTGTTTCCCCAGTATTCAAACTGGAAAATCTTGCTACAGAGACTACTGCATCACCACTGTATGAAGTGAGTAGGCATGTTAACAACAGATATATTGATGGATTTATTTTTTATTTTTTACCAGTGTCCCTTTAAGAAACACTACCATTTCATATTACTTAAACTCCTGCTTAAATATTTCACAATCGGATTTAAGACCATTTGACTACACTGCGATGTGTGACTGAATGAATCTGATAATTGTTAATGCGCCGCCTTCTTTCTTTTAACTCAGTGGAAAAAAGGAACAGGGGAAAACCTGCTTTCAGGCATCATGGAAGTACATGGTGTGCACAAATTTTCTAAATACAGTAAAGAAAGTGGCAGCCATCAATTTAAATGTTGCTGTGTCCATATGCTTTTCACACTATTCAACACAATAAACCTCAGTAATTGGGGTCCATACAGTATTTATGGAGCTGTAGCAAAACAACCATTGTTTCCCAAATCAATCCTCCGGAACTTCCAGATGATCTACATCTTTGCTCTTTCCCAGCTCCCAACACACCTAAACGCATCAACAACAAAAAAAAGAACGCTGAATATCTGGTAGTGTGATGGATATATACAAGGTTCCACTGCCTTTTGCCCATAAAGAAGAGACATGAAAGTTTGTTGATGGTTTACTATGAGATTTAATGTGAATGCAAAATCTAGGCCATGCAGTACATTCTGTCTCTCTCTCTCTGTCAAAACCTCTTGTCCTCATCTCAAGTGCTACATAGACTGCCAGGTTCCTGGATGTTGATGTTTAAAAAGTGACCTGAAAAACATTTCAAGGCCAGCCGCTGTTTTCTTCTACTCTTTTATTTATTTATAGTGCTTATGAATGCTTTGTTGTCGAGGGTAAAAAGTATTTTAAGCCAGCACATTCATTAAATAAATCAAAAGCAACAGAGGTTCCTCTAATAAAATGACTTGAACGGTAATAAAATTATTTTTATAAAATGCTAAAAAATATTAAAATTTGGAATGCATGTTTACAGTTGTCTTTACAAACCACTTAGTAATAATGCTTCCTACCAAGCTCAATAGATTTAAAAAAAAAAATAATAATAATAATAATTTTTTAATTTGACAGTCCTACTACAACAGTGTATGAACGACAGGAAAAAATTCCTGTTCATCGGCCATCCACAAAGAGCAGACTGTCACACTCAATTTAACCTATGTACTGATTGAGAAATGCTCAAAAGAAGTGCCCACAAAACCCCAGGTTAACATCAAAGTGAGTCAACTGTCAAAAAGATCTTGGATGAAGTTAAAAAATATTCCCAGTCAAGGGAAGGGACTGATGGAGCATTACAAAAAATATATATGTTATTTAATTGGACTGAATGCTTACACGTTATTTCTATGAAATGTGGAGTGTTTATTGTTTTTTCCTGTAATCTTTAATTTGTGTGAAGTAATTTTCGTTTTGACAAACTAATACATACAGTATAACAACAACAACAACAATAATAATAATTATAATAATTTCACTAATCTGTCTCCATGTCTTGTCCCCTTGAATCTTGTCTTGTCTTGTTATGCCTAGTTCTTGTCTTCTTATGTCTGGTTCTTGTCTTGTTATGTTTGGTTCTTGTCCTGTTATGTCTGGTTCTTGTCTTGTTATGTTTGGTTCTTGTCCTGTTATGTCTGGTTCTTGTCTTGTTATGCCTAGTTCTTGTCTTGTTATGTCTGGTTCTTGTCTTGTTATGCCTAGTTCGTGTCTTGTTAAGTCTGGTTCTTGTCTTGTTATGTCTGGTTCTTGTCTTGTTATGCCTAGTTCTTGTCTTGTTATGCCTAGTTATTGTCTTGTCATGCCTAGTTCTTGTCTTGTTATGTCTGGTTCTTGTCTTGTCATGCCTAGTTCTTGTCTTGTCATGTCTGGTTCTTGTCTTGTTATGTCTGGTTCTTGTCTTGTTATGTCTGGTTATTGTCTTGTCATGCCTAGTTCTTGTCTTGTTATGGCTGGTTCTTGTCTTGTCATGCCTAGTTCTTGTCTTGTTATGTCTGGTTCTTGTCTTGTCATGTCTGGTTCTTGTCTTGTTATGTCTGGTTCTTGTCTTGTTATATCTGGTTCTTGACTTGTTATGCCTAGTTCTTGTCTTGTTATGTCTGGTTCTTGACTTGTTATGCCTAGTTCCTGTCTTGTTATGTTTGGTTCTTGTCTTGTTATGCCTAGTTCTAGTCTTGTTAGGTCTAATTCTTGTCTTGTTATGCCTAGTTCTTGTCTTGTTATGGTTAGTTCTTGTCTTGTTATGCCTAGTTCTTGTCTTTTTATGCCTAGTTTTTGTCTTGTTATGTTTGGTTCTTGTCTTGTTAAGCCTAGTTCTTGTCTTGTTATGCCTAGTTCTTGTCTTGTTAAGCCTAGTTCTTGTCTTGTCATGTCTGGTTCTTGTCTTGTTATGCCTAGTTCTTGTCTTTTTATGCCTAGTCCTTGTCTTGTTAGGTCTAATTCTTGTCTTGTCTTGTCTTATGCCTAGTTCTGGTCCTGATATGCCTAGTTCTTATTATGTCTAGTCTTGCATTTCCTTGTCTCACTAGTGCATTCTAGTGCAATTTCCTATTATGCTTAGATCTTATCATGTCTAGTTATTGTTATATCTAGTTGTCGTGCCTTGTATATATTGCCTTATCTAGCCTTGTGCTTATCCTCATGTCTCTAGAAGTCAATGTATTCGTGATTGCTTCTAGCCCTATCAGTCTGTTTATGTTGAGGCCAAGTTACTTTCGGGTTTGTGCGGTTCAGATATCTTGTTAAATGTATTCTCCATATCTTGCCTTGTTACATTCTCTGGTTTCGTTTTTATAATTGCCTCAACTTACCCTGTGCTGTGTTTCGTTGATATTCTATATTCTTTTATTTATATAGAGCCTTTCTCAATCTCAATGTCACTTAACAAAAACTGACAACAATCAAAAACAGATAATCAAAACAACACATTACAAGGAAATCTGTTGAGCATCATGAGTCACAATCTTATAGGCAGCTCTATAATGGGTGGTAAAGCAACAGGAGAGAGATATAGTATAGAGAGAAGATCGGAACTGCTTAGTTACAGATGAGAAAGTGATGGCACCAGATTTTTGAAAAGATGGATTTTGAGCTGATTTTGAGATAGAAGGATAGATGAGATAGAGGAGATTATGTGAGTTTCTGTGGAATCGAATTTCAAAGCTTGGGTGCCACTACACTGAAAGACCTGCCACCCATGGAGGAAAGTCTAAATATAGGGAGCATGAGTAAAATGGAACCAGATGACCTCAGGGTAAAGAGATAACCATGGAGTATACAGGTGAACTGGGGGTATACAGACATAACAGTTTACCTAGGTAACCCAGGGCTTTATATGTGTGGAGGAGGATTTTGTATTAAGTACGGTACAAGATGTGCAACCAGTTTCAATGAAAGAGAGTGGGTGAGATGTGGGCAGAACATTTAGTGTGTGTGAGAACTCTAGCAGACAAATTGTGAATGTTAAAGTGTTTTGGCAGGAAGACCAGTAAAAAGAGCATTGCAATTATTGAGGCAGGAGGTTATGAAAACACAGACTTTTTAAACAACCTAAAAATTGAGTATATGCCGGAGTCATGCAATGTTGCAGAGGTGAAAGAATGCAGATTAAGAATGAGTGTTTACATATTAGGGCTTTGGTACCAATTAGAAGAACATTTGTTTTATCCATATGCGGAAATTAGTATGCATCCAGTGCTTAATATAATGGGTGCAAGCTAATAAAGAAGGTGGGGGCAGGGCTACATTATTGTTATAACACAACTTATCACTATTGCACCTTACTGCCATTGTCATGTAATGGTTCACTGCATACTGCATTATCATGACATTATCACACTACCAACTGACATCTCACTCATTTTTGTATTGCGTATTGTATTGTACGGTGTTAACTGTTGTGTATTGTACAGTGTTAACTCAGAGTTTATGTATATTGGATATTGTCTATACTGTGTATTTTTACCGTATTTATACTGTTTATTTTTACTTTATTTTGTCTATTATTTTTACTGCTTTGAAGAGGGGCTAGACACCCAAGATTTTCACTCACCTTCACACCTATGTAAGTGTAATGTGACAATAAACCTGATTTGATTGGAAGTGGTGCTAATATAGAGCTGCATGTCATCTGCATAACAGTGAAAGCTAATGGAGGCTT
Organism: Olivaichthys viedmensis; assembly: GCA_028565825.1. Taxonomy (NCBI): domain Eukaryota; kingdom Metazoa; phylum Chordata; class Actinopteri; order Siluriformes; family Diplomystidae; genus Olivaichthys; species Olivaichthys viedmensis. The sequence continues at coordinate 12,642,475 of JAOUQW010000004.1, forward strand.
TGTGTTTGTCAAGGGAATTGAAATGTTGCCTATCAGTGAGATAATATGTGAACCAGGAGGGAGCTGTACCAGTGGTGCCAATAGCTGCGAGACTTGCAGTAAGTATGTCATGTGAGACAGTATCAAATGCAGAGCTCAGATCAAAAGGAAGCAGAATACTAAAAGGCCCACTAAAAGGCCTAAACTCTCATAAGGGTAGATTCAGTGCTATGGAATGCTCGACATCCAGATTGGATCACACAAGATGAACTTGAACCTGTGAGACGACCACTCTTTTAATACAAAAGAGAGTTTTGATGTTGGCCTATTAGCTCGGTTGGATCTAGCCCCTTTTTTTTTTTAGAATGGGGGTAACTGCTGTCATTCTAAAATCTAGTGTCTTAATACCACAGGCTAGGCTACTATTTATTAGATGGGAAATATGGGCAATATCTGATAGACTGTTTTTGCCAGTATGATTTCTTGAGTAACTTTATAACATAGGATGGGGTAACAGAAGTAAAGCAGGGAAAATGTCTTTAGGATGAAAGACATGGACTAGAGAAGGAGAGGAGCACAAGGGGAAAAGAAGATTTTTTTTTTTTTAAGCACAGAAATGAGTCACACAGCTCATTAGCACCTTAGACAGCAGTGTGGGTTAAACTTTTTGGTCTACATCATGCACTATTGATAATAGAAAAAGAGTAAGCAGAGCAGGCCGCATCACTATAGACCAACTGATGCACTGTGAAGCCAGTGTTCTTATGAAGCCGTTTGAACTGATTACGAAGCTTTCATGGCCCAGGGCTCGGGGTGAACCAAGAAGAAGAGTGAGAGGGGGGAACCAGTCTGGTTTTAATGACCACTTGTTCATCAAAAGATGGCAGGCTTATAGCTAGGCAAAAGGGCAATAGTTTGGCAGTTTCAAAAATAGAAGCACAAACAGAAGCAGAGTAAGACTGAGCATCAAGGCCAATTTCTTATGGAGCGTTTCCACCCGATGACCTGTAGTTTTCGTAGCCCAGACCTCAGGGGTGAACCAAGGAAAAGCACAATAAGTGGCCTTTGACAAGGGCTTATAGTCCTGTTTGTGTGTTTGAAGCTCTACAGAATGTTTTGAGAAAGAAAAAAGTAATAAAATTGAAAATGCCATGGCACTGACTGCATGCACACATATGTACAGACGGGTGACAAATGAAAAGAAAAACCTGAATAAATGAGTGGAGAAACATAACGAGTGCAGATGTACTGTATGATACCAATAACCAATTAGCATCCTATCATGTTCTGTGGCATGTATTAAAATGCTGAGCAGGCATCTGCATTTAGATCTATGGGAAAGGCCATCAGTAAATAGGGTTGGAAATTGTGGTAAAAAGAGCATATTCAATGACCGTGATGCTCGTGCATTAGTGCGATGTGTAAAGAGAAACAAGAGCAACTGTTTTTCAGGTGACTGAGAATGTCAATGCAGGACGTGATCAGACTGTCAGCAAGAACAGTCCGTCGACAACTACACACAGAGGGATATTATAGTAGGGTTACAGTGCATAAACCCCTAATTACATAGACAAATGCACATTTGAGAGTTCAGTGGTGCAAAAACCATAGGCACTGGTCTACAGAGATGTGGAAAAGGTGATATGGTAAGATGAGTCATCCTTCACCTTATTCTCTAAAAGTTGGTGTGTGCATGTGTGGTGTACACCAAGAGAACGGTACAGACCTGAAAGCTTGAGCCCTACAGTGAGGGGGTCCAGTGGCTCTGTTATGTTGTGGGGGGCATTTCTCTGGCATGGTTTGGGTCCACTTGTCCCCTTAGAGGAAAGCGTCACTACAAATCAATTTATTCTGACTGATCACCTTTACCCTATGATGAAACATTTCTATCTTAAAGGGTGTGGTATCTTCCAGGATGACAATGCCCCCCCCCCATCCATAGGGCACGAGGGGTCACTGAATGGTTTGATGAGTATGAAAATGATGTAAATGGAGAGATGGCGCTCTCCACCACCATCATCAAAACACCAATTGAGGGAATATCTTTAGGAAGAACGATGATGCTCCATCGCTCCAGTACAGTTCCAGAGACTTGTAGAATCTTGTGCCAAAGCACATTGAAGCTGTTCTGGCGGCTCGTGGTGGCCAGACACCTTACTAAGACACCTTATGTTGGTTTTTCCTTTAATTCGTCACCTGTCTGCAGTCATAGTTGCCACAGCGACTCTAAAATCAAATTATATGTAAAAATGAAGTTAAACTGTAAATTGTACATGTTGCATTGCTTGAAAAAATGATAATATCACCAGTACATTTGGTACAGTGTTATTATTATGAGATATGCCGTCATGTCACTGGAATAGTGTTCCAGAAAATATCAGGGTCGCAAGTTTGGTGTTTTTAAATCCAGATTAAAATGTACTTGTTTAACCTGGCCTATTCACAGTTCTTGGATCTTTGATCTTGTTAAAAAAATAATAATAAGTCACGATTTGAAATAATTCTCAAAAGATTTATGGTTAGTTCATTAATGATTAGATTGTTTCATTATTTAGTCATACATACTTTAACCTTTGAATATTTTATAGGTAAATTACTTTGAGATGTTGTACTCAAAATTAAAAGTGCTATATATAAAGATTATTATTATTAGTAGTAATAGTAGTAGTATTTGTTACATTTACAGTTAATAAAAATTCTGCTAATTATCAAGGGTTTTATGAAGACAGTAAGGCAAAATGTTGTTACAAGAGCAGTAGTGCCACCTGCTGATAGTATCTCCTGATGTCTATTTTGTTTGAAATATATATTTTTTAAATGCATGATGTTATGATAATTGTTGCGCAGTAGCTTATCCTGAAGAACCAGAAACAATGTTTTTCGTGTATACATTAAACTCATTAGGAGTGTAATCTCACTTGTATTCTTATATAATTGTGACGAGTGAACTCTTCAAACGAACCGCGTTAGTTTGTTTTTCAGTATGAATGACGGAATTGTTATGTTCTCTTTTAGTATTTACCGTCAAATTCAAATATTCTGTTTTTGGTTATTTATTGTTGATGAAACCATTCAGGACTTTTATTGTAGTCTTCCGTTTTGGGACTAAATCCCAAACGGCTTCCTGCTCCCTATACAAGTGCACTATGTGGGCTACAAAAATAACGGCTTCTACGCCCTATGTACAACACTAGATGTCCAGTTAGGGCGCCTTTTGGAATCAAGCCGTTTCCTGACGTCGTCACGCAAAATTACGTGCCACGCGCACCTGCTATATATTCTTACGCGTTGACGTCAGCGGTCTCTTCCCTGCCTATGCCCCGGTGAGGTAGGCGGTGTAATATTGGTGTCTGTTTCTCCACACTGCGAATCCAAAAACATCCGTCAAAATGGTGAGTCTCTTCGTTACCCTTTCCACGCCTATACCTGGGCACTGATGAGCATCGTAATATCGCGTGGCCATTTAAGTGCTCGAGTGTGTTATAGATGTGATATTTGTTCCTAGACTGCCGGGGTTGCCGTTTAGTGCACTCGCTAAGCAAAATGGCAGCCCTATTGTGTTGCAGCGTTAGGCCTAACCGTGCCGGACAGGAGCCGATATGTAACACGATGATGTATTTGTTGGAAGTTAATGCTTGTGTTTTAAAAAAAATAAAATTAAAAATCTGTTTGGCCTTGTGTCTTGTTTTGCGCGGTGTTGATGGTGTAACAGGCGGCTTTCGGGGTTTTCAGGCGTTGGCCGCTAGCTACCCGATTAGCGTGCTGGGCTTGTTTTTTTTGGGTTTCTTTCTGGCTAACTTTCACCACGATTTGCCACAAAGGTTACGTTTTGAGGCCGGTCTGTATCAGTGCGTCTCGTAAAATCATACGACTGTTATTGGGAAACCTGTGCCGTCTAGGAAATGGGCTCGGTAGTGTGTTTAAACCGTTAGCCGGCCCGCTAGCTGTGGCCGGCGCGTTCAGTTACACGTGGCCTGTTACCGGCTGATGTGGCGCATGTCGTTAAACCGCAGAGCTTCTCGGCTTTACCAGATGTAGCCGCTTATGATGACGCAGGCAAGCGAGTTCATATCTGGATTTGGCTTGTCCTGACTCCGGGTTTTATGCCTTGAGAATGCCTATCCGCAAGTTGAGTGATTATGATCAGCCTTGCTTGGGATTTGCCGGTTATGATTTATATAAAAGAAAAAAAAATGAACTCGTCCGTCTCCATATTTCCGGGTTTTGGCCTCTGCATTGACGCAGTTGTAATGACGTCAGCAACACTGCAGGCCTCACTGGCCGTTTGTTATCGTGGCAATACAGGGCGGTGATGTACACTATTTATTTGTTCAAAGGTTGTTGTTTTTCATGGCAAGGCTTTCCTGAGCCATTTTGAAACCCATAAGCTCTGTATTTCATTTTGTCCTAATTCTGACTTTGTTCTCTTTCAGGTGAACTTCACCATAGACCAGATCCGTGCCATCATGGACAAAAAGTCCAACATCCGTAACATGTCCGTGATTGCGCACGTGGACCATGGCAAATCCACTTTGACCGACTCGCTGGTGTCCAAGGCAGGCATCATTGCCTCAGCCCGTGCCGGAGAAACCCGTTTCACTGACACGAGAAAGGATGAGCAGGAACGTTGCATCACCATCAAGTCCACGTGAGTGTTTTTGGTCTGGACTGGCACGACACCACAGATTTTTTATTTTATTTTTTCTTCCTTTTTTTTTGTTACTCTGGAGGCATGGTGGCTAAAGTTGGTTTTACTTAATGCCAATTATTTTCTGCAGTGCCATCTCCCTGTTCTACGAGCTCAGTGAAAACGACATGGCCTTCATCAAGCAGTGCAAAGATGGCTCTGGCTTTCTGATCAACCTGATCGACTCCCCTGGGCATGTGGACTTTTCTTCCGAGGTGACCGCTGCCCTGCGTGTCACTGATGGAGCCCTGGTGGTGGTTGACTGCGTGTCTGGTGAGTTGCAACATCCTTAATCGAGCATTGCTTGGCTAGGCACAGTTGAACAATGTTTAGGAAGCAGAGCGTATTTAGCTTAGTAAATATGTCTAGGAATTGCCTGGATGGCATGATGACCTGACCTGTTTGCTCCCCTCCTAGGTGTGTGTGTGCAAACAGAGACTGTGCTGAGACAGGCTATTGGAGAGAGGATCAAGCCTGTATTGATGATGAACAAGATGGACCGGGCCTTGTTGGAACTGCAGCTGGAACCCGAGGAGCTGTACCAGACCTTCCAGCGCATTGTGGAGAACGTCAACGTAATCATTTCCACCTACGGAGAGGATGAAAGTGGACCTATGGGCAACATCATGGTGAGAATCTCGTAGAATGGTTGTGCTTTCCGAAGAAAATGTAAGGGAAGAATTTCATTGTGCAGTGCGGCCTGCTGCTGTGCCCATGACAACGTCAACTTTAGATAGATTACATTTGGCATATTTAATTTGTGCCTTTATTGAATGATGGCCAACTATTGATAGATTATCATTTTAGGTTTGTAGTGTAATGCAGTCTTTTGGTTTGAGATGATTGATCGGATTATTATTAAGAATGTATCTCTAATGCTAAATTCTCTTCCTTAGATTGATCCAATTGTTGGTACTGTTGGATTTGGGTCTGGACTGCACGGTTGGGCCTTTACCCTTAAGCAGTTTGCTGAGATGTATGTGATGAAGTTTGCTGCCAAGGGTGATGCCCAGCTCAGCGCAACAGAGCGCTGCAAGAAAGTGGAGGACATGATGAAGAAACTGTGGGGTGACAGGTGAGGCCTCCAATTTGGTTTGCAATAAAGTTGGCTGTTGCCTTCTGGCATACGAGAGTGCAGGCTGGTGTACGTGGTTTGTGTATGTAATGCTCCTTATTCTTTGTTAACAGATACTTTGACCCTGCCACTGGAAAGTTCAGCAAGTCTCCTAATGGCCCTGATGGCAAGAAGCTCCCCAGAACCTTTGCTCAGCTCATCTTGGACCCCATCTTCAAAGTGAGCAGAAATAATAATAAAAAATCTAAAGCTAGTTTACTAGGTTAGTTTCACCAAAGCCTCAGAGTGATGATTTAAATATTCTTCACTTTGACCTGACTGTCTAGTGATGAAAGACTTCAATCTGATTTATCATGGCAATGGAACCATAAACCCCTGTGGATTTTAACATTAAGGTTAGAGTCTTTCAATACGGTTTTCTTTCTTCCCAGGTTTTCGATGCCATCATGAACTTCAATAAAGAGGAGACCGCCAAACTGGTTGAGAAGTTGGACATCAAGCTGGACACAGAGGACAAGGAGAAGGAGGGCAAGCCCCTGCTAAAGGCTGTGATGCGTCGCTGGCTACCTGCTGGAGAGGCCCTGCTTCAGATGATCACCATCCACCTGCCTTCCCCTGTCACTGCTCAGAAATACCGTTGTGAGCTGTTGTATGAAGGACCTGGTGATGACGAGGCTGCTATGGGTAAGTTGGGCTGCTGTTTGAAGCTGCAAACTAGAATTTCTTATTGCCAAGCTGTTCACAGGCTTGTTTGGGGCTGGAGCAGTTACATAAAGGTTTAATTCTGTACTGATACGGGTTAGCACTGGAACTTATTATAAAAAATAAATTTTTCAGGTATTAAGAACTGTGACCCCAAAGCTCCCCTCATGATGTACATCTCGAAGATGGTGCCCACTACTGACAAGGGTCGTTTCTATGCCTTTGGACGTGTGTTCTCTGGCTGTGTGTCCACTGGTCTGAAGGTTCGGATTATGGGACCAAATTACACCCCTGGAAAGAAGGAGGACCTTTACATTAAACCCATTCAAAGGTTAGATTTTGGGATTAGTACTCGTGTCTGATGCTGGTGTGAACATGCTTATCCTTTAAACAGTCTCACCAAGAAAAGGCAATGGAAAATTATTTCTTTGGTATTTCTTAGTACTTTATGGGAGTTGATTTTATTTATTTTTAAACTGATTACTCAAGGAACTTTTTTGGTTGGTTTTTGAGCCTCTACCAAATGGTTTAGGTGCTTATTATTGGTAATGGTTATTTAAACCAAAATAGTGTTCTGCAGACCATTAAAGGGTTCTATTCCTGGCAATGCAGCATGTACATCGAGACTTCTTTTGCACTTGTGCCTTGTTGACAGTGGCTGAGTTTCTAGGGAAATCTAGTGCAGCTTTTTTTATGAATTGTTCTTTCCCTTTCAGGACCATTTTGATGATGGGCCGCTATGTTGAACCCATTGAGGATGTGCCTTGCGGTAACATTGTGGGTCTGGTGGGTGTTGACCAGTTTTTGGTGAAGACCGGGACCATCACCACCTACGAACAAGCCCACAACTTGCGTGTGATGAAGTTCAGTGTCAGCCCTGTGGTGAGAGTGGCTGTGGAGGCCAAGAACCCTGCCGACCTGCCCAAGCTGGTGGAGGGTCTGAAACGTCTGGCCAAGTCCGACCCCATGGTACAGTGCATCATTGAAGAGTCTGGCGAGCACATCATCGCTGGAGCTGGTGAGCTGCATCTTGAGATCTGCCTGAAGGATCTTGAGGAGGACCATGCCTGCATTCCACTGAAGGTACAGAAAAGACCATGGTTGTATTTACAGATAGTATGAACATGCACCCAGAGTTCTAAAGCATGTCCAACTTGCTTCTTTCTCCAACAGAAATCCGACCCAGTTGTATCCTACAGAGAGACCGTGTCCGAAGAGTCTAAAGTACTGTGCCTGTCCAAGTCCCCAAACAAGCACAACCGTCTGTTCATGAAGGCCCGTCCCCTGGCCGAAGGTCTGCCTGAAGACATTGACAAGGGTGATGTTGCAGCCAGGCAGGAGCTGAAGGCTCGTGCCCGTTATCTGGTCGAGAAGTACGAGTGGGAGGTGACCGAAGCCCGTAAGATCTGGTGCTTCGGCCCCGACGGAACCGGCCCCAATGTCCTGGTGGACGTAACCAAGGGAGTGCAGTACCTTAATGAGATCAAGGACAGTGTGGTGGCTGGCTTCCAGTGGGCCACCAAGGAGGTGAGCCTTCTAAAGCTTTAACTATTAATTTGATCAAAACTTTTATAGTGCATTTCTTTAGCCAAGGCAAATTTTGGCTTTTTCAACTCCCAGGGTGTGCTTTGCGAGGAGAACATGCGTGGCGTTCGCTTTGATGTCCATGATGTGACACTTCACACAGACGCCATCCACCGTGGTGGTGGCCAGATCATTCCCACAGCCCGCAGAGTGCTTTATGCCTGCCAGCTGACGGCTGAGCCCAGGCTCCTCGAGCCTGTCTACCTGGTGGAGATCCAGGTAAGCTAGCTAGCAGTTGGGATGCATTCTTGCGATAAAATGTAGACCTGTAGCTGATTGATTGACTGTTTTACCTACAGTGCCCTGAGGCTGTTGTTGGTGGCATCTATGGTGTCCTGAACAGGAAGAGGGGTCTGGTGTTTGAGGAGTCTCAGGTCATGGGAACGCCCATGTTTGTGGTCAAGGCTTACCTGCCTGTCAATGAGTCTTTTGGTAAGTGGAGAGCATGGTGTAGTTTGGCTTTTTTCCCATTTAGATGCATTGAACGTGGGGCTTAACTCCATCTTTTCCCCAGGTTTCACCGCTGACCTTCGTTCCAACACGTCTGGCCAGGCTTTCCCACAGTGTGTGTTTGACCACTGGCAGATCCTGCCCGGAGACCCCATGGATGCCAGCAGCAAGCCTTTTCAGGTCGTGGCCGACACACGCAAGCGCAAGGGTCTCAAGGAAGGAATTCCAGCTCTGGATAACTACTTGGACAAATTGTAACGCTCGGTCCCATTCCTCTCCTATCCCCCTCACCTCCCCACCAAGGGACTGGACTGTACAGAACATCAAGAGCACTAATGCTTGCCCAAAAATAACGTGATCAATAACGTAAAAATGTTAACATTAATAAAGGAAGATAAAAATTGTGCAATGGTGTGGACATTGCTTGTTAGTTGCCACTTAATGTCCATCAGTTGTGGCTATTTGGCTTCAAGTACACTGTGTGTATGTATAGTATTAAATATACAGAAGGCTCAAACGCTGCAGCTTGCTGGGGTAGATTTTTTTCCCTGCCTTGTTTCAGTTGCTCTGCTAAAGAGGAATGTACCCTTCATGCTCATGGTAGCAGACAGGTGGCTAAGTTTTTGGCTATACTTGTCTTCAAAAATAATTGGTGCAATTAATGACTGGGGGAGGAAATGTGCATGTCCTGTTCAAGATTGGAGTTGTGCCAGCTTTTGACTAACTGCTACTATGGTGGTCCATCACCACCCACCATCCTATTAGTGTGGCTACTTGGTGACTTTTATCTGTTTGCATTATCAATCTTGCTTATAGCTCATGTGCTCCATGTCTGCCAATGTAAGTACATTTCAAAGACTCCACATAAAATTCCAATTTATGGTGCAAGCACTATCATATTCAATTCTAAAAGAACATGGGCAGTTTTCAATTCACTTTCAATCTGGCTACCTGGAGCCTAATCTAGTTTAAAGCTTAGCAGGATCACGTTCTAGATACAACACCCCTGAATCAATGTGGCTTTCCATTTGCTCTTGAGCCTTAAGAGAAAGAGTAAGTGTACAGGTTTTTAATTGACCATACGATGACTTTAAAGCACTTTTACAAAGACAGTCAAGGAACTCGAAATGACATACAGACTGGCAAGTACATATACATTCATTAGGTTGTCCTTACCCTCAATCTTTTTTATCCAGATCAAAATGGTAAACAAGTTTAGAAAGGTGCTTGGTATTTTCATACACTTGAGACGGTCTCATCCGGGTGGCGTTTTGACTGCATTTACGGTTCAACAGCATTCCTTGTAAACATTACATACCTTTCCATTATTTTCAACATGACGAATCAACTTTGTGTCGGAAAACAGTGTTCCAAAAATTTTTTCGTGTATTTTGCCCAAACACGGTAAGCCTTGCAGTTGCGTCTGGGTCAAAAGTGCATCAGTGCAACTTGAAAACGATAAACCTTTTTTTTTGTTTTTGTTTTTACTAAAGTTGAAAAATGGACACAGTTCAGACCCGTTTAACACTAATCTAAACCAACACCGAGCTGTCCCAGCTCTGCAATAGTAGATATGACCAATAAAATAACTGACTGACAGCTGCTGACCAATTAGGAGGTTACCATTTGGTCATAGGTTCAGCCTTCTACTAGGAGGAGCTACACGGGTAGAAAAACAAATCTGTACCCAATGCACAATTGGGTATTTGATAGATTTTTCATGCTCTGACAACATGGCAACAAAAAAATGAAGAAATCATTATTTGGTCGCTGATCTGTAGACCAGAGCAGTTCACTAAAATAGTAACAAGTAGTGAAGGAGTCCACACGCTTCAAACAGACGCAAGTCCGTCATTACGTGTAGAAGATGAGTTCGGGAATTTGTCCATCTTCTACCGAGGTGCCGTTGTTGTTGCCTGCAGCGTAGCAGAACGTAAAGCAGGTCTTGGTGCCTGTAGCCGGGGCTTCGTGAGTGACTTTGCGCATGCCCTTCGTCCCGTAGTGAGAGTCTGGTCCCTGCAGAGAATCAAAGACAATTCCTTTTATTTATTAATTTGTGGTCAAATACTGTATGAATGGTCATAAACGCTGCGTTGGTAAAGGCCCAGAAGACTACCTTTAGCGTCGCACAGGCTATGTAGTTGACACTGGGGAGAATCTCTACAGGCTCTTTAAACATCACTCGGAAGGTATTAGCCGTGCCGTCGCAGCTGAAGCCGGTGTCGTTCTGCCCCAAGACTGTGTTACTGTCCGTATGAATGATCTGCGCAAGAAGACGCATGTTTTGTATAAATAATCCTAAATACATTCTATACGACTGGTTTTATAAGGACATTTTGGTGTCAGTCAAAAATGAATCTCTTGCCATTGTGTTGATAAAGAACGTGCACCAACCCATGAAAATGACACTCCACTGACTTAAGTTTTTTGACCAATCATACGTCAGAGAACACGAGCTCAGGCTTCTTACCTTTTTCCTTGTAAAAAAAAAACAAAAAAAAACGTGATGTGCATTACTGAGGCTGCGTGAATGTCTAAAGACAACGGATTCAGAGCCTTAGTTGTCTGGAGTCTACACTGCCAGGGTGTGCACAGGAATACACACATTTTACCTTCAGGAGGCATATTATGAGGCTTGCTATGATGAAAAGCTAAAATAGGGTGTTATAAACTAGCAAAATTGATCAATATTGCTTCAGGCTCTGAGTTCTTGGCTATATGCTGCAATTTTGTGTTTGCTTGAAAATAAATGTTTCCAAATCTAAGTAATGAATCTTAAAGAGTATCTCCCCCCACAAACACACCTATAACAAAGCAATGCATTTTTCTGACAGATGCCAAAATGTCCTTGTGAAAGCAGCCTAAGCCACATTACATGGAATGGACAGGTCCTACCTGGATGTTGACTTGATAGTCAGTTGGACCGTGTATGGAGCCATAGAGCCCAAATCCCACCACAAATATCCTGCGATTGACAGAAAACCTAAGGAGAATATTGAATATCCAGTCAGTGCATCACATTATCACTATTATTCCCATAACCGATGTAGGTGCTCTACCCAATCTATATTGCTCTCACTATACTACCGAGGGGGAAATTTTTTTTTTTTAAAGGAGCAAAATCACACTTGCGCTGTTGGCATTACCGGATGCGATCGCTGGTCCCGCTGTACCCCCAGCGGCTCTCCACCTGGCCGAAGCGCGTGATGCTGCACTCCTTACCCCGCAGACAGCAGCGCGGCCGGTCGATAAACTCCACATGGGGTTTGGGGTTAACGGTGAAGTGCAGGAACAGGCTGACCACCTCTCGATCCGTCAGTATGCCCGACTGTGCCGGACCTGAGCCAGACACAACCAATAAAGGCTAAGCAAGAGAGGCAGTGCATCTCAGAAGATATTTGTTAAGATGAACTCAGGCTGTTAAATAATTCACTGTAGTGATTGCCAAATCGATAAATTTTTTATCCAAAGCACCTTAATGAGGCAATCCAAGCATGTAGCTGTTAAATGAGCAAAACAGACAATTCTAATTAATTTTTGTCAGACCGCCAGAGCGAGCCAGCCAGGAGGAGACTTCTTGTCTTACTGACTCACTCCCCATTGTTAAAGCGAGCATCTGCCGGAGTCGCTGCATGCAACATCAGCTTGGCTCTCGAGACGATATAGGATGCATGGATGTTTTGGGGCATGGATGACAGAGATTATACGTAGGATATAGGGTCTACTGGCAGTATTTATCCCCCCATTAGCCATGTCATTAACATTAGCTTGCTTTCTATAGCTTACTTACAGGCCCGTGAACAGACATCTTGGGGGGGGCTTAAGAGGGGAAAAAAAGGGCACGATCTCCCCACCACGCCCAAACGCACCATCCCCACTCCTCATACCCTAATTTCACCACTAATAATCATTAATAACCATTAATAATCATGCACTATATTACTATTCAAAGTCCACTGAAACACATTATTCCTTAAAGAAAGCAGTTTTAACACAAGACCCACCTAAATCTGTCAAGACCCTTTATCAGATCACTATGCATGTAGTATACACTGTATAATATTGTCTGAAATTCATAGCGATGACCAAAAAACTGTTTCACCTTTTTGAGACAATATAAACCTTGATAAAATCATAGATCAGCAGTCATAAACTGAAATGCTTGCTATGTAAGCCTCCTGAATAAGGGGTTTTGTCCGGAATTATTTTGTTACGATGAATATATTTTATATTCGAGCCACATAGTAGGTCATTACACACACGCACATATATATTCATATTTCCCAATGCCCAAAACACCACTAGACTTTGCGTGTAGTAAACATCACGTTTTTAGAGGTCAGACCTCAGATGTAGGTCAAATAAAATGATCAAAACAAAATGATCAAATATTGCTACAACATTACTAGAAAGGGGGCGACTATAAGGTACATCGTGGACACAACTTAACTACATGCGTCATACATTAAATATAGGCCTACACTTGTAAGCTGTTCTGCGCAAGTTAACTTATATACTTACTTGTATCAGCTAGCTTTCTTACACTCATAGCCAATTGGCCAACTTGATTAACTTAAACGGATTCTATTAATAACATGATTGTAAATATTGGTTAACGGTGATTTCATAATTAAACCATGCAAAAAGGTAAACATGAAATTTTCAATGTTACCTGATAAACGCTGTGATGTGATGCAAGTTCTTATTGGGTCTCGTTTCCCACCTGTTCCAATCTGCAGTTGCTGAGGCCAATATAAGCCGGTACTGCATCACAGGGAACGCCCAATAGCGATGAAGCTCTTGGAACCCAAGCCAACCAAACCCACTCTATTCCCAGACAAGGCTGAGCCAATTGTGCCTCACCGAAGCGGATCTTGTTCAGCGACGCTGCCGGGGTCGAGGCCCGGGGTCAGGGTCAGGCGTACTCCAAGCTACATTTTTGCTCCGGGAGCCACCCGAAGACCTTATAAATTATAATTATTATACACGCCAGCCGAGAGTCATTTATAATTAAAAGAGATACACGTTTCGACTGTCCTTGCCAGCCGTAGCCAACATTAAACATAGCTAGCTAGCTAAATATCACCTGCTACCTGGATTCGGTTACAAGTTACTTGTACGGATAATGTGTATTTTCGTAAGACAACCGTCTTCCAAATAATACTGTCAAATATCCATGCGCTTGAGAGAAATCACATTTGTTTTATTTTTCTCTTTGGGTGACAAGTAGTCCATCAGAAGTTGGCTACCAATGATACTGGCATGTCAAGACAATTGCACACAAAGCATAGAAGGTCAAGTTATTATATAAATGTGCCGATTGTGGAGTACTTTTGCACTCTCTCTCTGCTTATCTATCTGTCTGTCTACATGCATTTGTCTACCTATCCATCCGTCCATCCATAATGCTACTCTGCCGCTCAAAACACAATTGTGCAACAACACGCATTGCCTAAAAATGCCCCCAGACACACAAATTAAATATTGTAGCGCTAGTGAGCTCACACTTTTAAAAAAAAGGTAACACATTTGAGCCCTGCAAGATTTCCAATGCACAGCTCGATACACAAACAAAGTCTCTGCACAAATCGCTCCTATAACCAGGGTCCAAATACATTATACCAATGGCATGATTATATGTAGCTGTTAGCCAGATCAACCACATTTCAGCTCCTAAAAACCAAATGACAGTGTTAGACTCCCGTCCTCCGGGCTACAGCACTGCAGAGTTTAGCTTTCTAGCTCATTTAACACATCTGATTAAACTTGTCAGCTAATTACCAAAGCCTTCGTGGGCTGAATTTTCCGTAAGGCAGTGGCCCTCCAGGACTAAAGTCTGACACCTCTGTTGTACACCTCTAGGTGCCGAGGCATTTTTCTCAGCAGTAACATACAGAACACCAATTCCAACACCCTGGTTGCCGAATCTTGTTTTATTCCCAGTGTGCTAAGATCTTTCAAAAAGCATGCCACCATTACTTAATCGTAACACTGGTTGACTGTGAGCTAATGGAAAGTATATTGTTATCACCTGCTGCAAACTCCTCTATGGTCATGAGTGGGAAGCGGATGAGGCCGAGGGCTTTGCCCAGCACGCGCCGCTTGTTCTCCGGTGTGGGCTGCAGCTGCTGCCTCTGAGCCTCGGCGTCAGCCCAACGCACAGCTGCTCCGAACAGACGCACCTCTCGCACCCCGAGCGTGTCCCTTTCCAATACCGCCACCAACGTGTCTAGAAAACAACAAGCACATTTTCAAAATAATGCACAAATTAATCTGATAACTGCAACAACAACAAAAAAAATTCACATTTACATGCACTTAAATAATCTGATAATGGGAAAACTCTGGGGCTACACAAATCAGTGAAAAACCAGATTGAGATTATATGGCGACACATTGAGATTGCGATATGCATTGCAATATATTAAGACAAACCGAACCCATAATGTGTCAAAGTTAAACATTTTACTGGCAAATATTTGCTTGGGAGTTGCGTTGAAGAAAAAACGTGGCTTTATCCCTATTTTGCGGGTGTAGCGTTGAATTAAAGCCCCTGTCAACTTATTTTTATAATTAGCTCCTTACTATTAGCTGTTGCTTCTGTGGTTAATTTACCATCGACTGCAAAAGAAAGAACAATGTTGTTTTCTTCAGTTGAGAGATTTCTGAATTTCTTTTTCTTTTGGCCAATTTGAGCAGGACTATATTTGTTAACGGTAACGTCAGATCTACCCATGTACCAATCAGAATTAGCCATGTGATTACGTCAGCTCCCTCTTTACCACAGAAACTAAAGTGACTTCTTTCCTGCCCACTCTGCCTCTTTGTGCCTGAGCAACCGTGAGAGAAACGGCATCTAGCTAGAATTTTTTGCATTTTATATACACCGTGTTAGTATAGAAAACAAAACTGTTGATAACTCACTCCCTGCACATATTTTCGACTGAAATACATTACTTCCGATCGCATCCTATCTAGTTGTACAAGTTTCAACGCATTTGCAGCCTCGATCGAATCCGAAAAGTCTGCATCCGCAGAGTCGGTGCTCCACGCAGCCTCCGTGCGACTTTCTATTGAAAATGAATGACTTCCGGCCTATTGTCTGTCGAGAAGCCCGTTGCCGTTGCATGAGAGTGGGCAGTTAAATGCGAGGACAGTCAAACTCATTTTAAACCGATGCTTTTCTGATCAGTGTAGTTTTAGTACACTAAAATTGTAGTTAGGGATATACAGTTAGGTTCCAAAAGTCTGAGACCACTTTGAAAATCTGGGATTTTTTTCATTGCCACTGTACGGCACTCTAAAATGCTTTGCTGAAACTGGATAACCGGATTATCCAAAGCACGATCAGGCAAACCAAAAGTGAGCACACCATCAGAAGACCAATACATAAAGCTTTGTTCACTGAGAGAGAGAACAGCAACTTCATCAC
>JAOUQW010000004.1:12693459-12707064 GCA_028565825.1 Olivaichthys viedmensis
TGAGTCGTACTGAAGAGCTCAGTGACCCATTCATAACTTTACATACCAGTTAGCTCTTGGAAATTGTTACTGTTTCATTACCATGGTTTTACTATGGTCACTATGGTAAAACCATGGTTAATTTTTGTAAGGGTGGAAAAATGAGCATATTAGTAGAGTGTGCATTTTGTTGGAGATTTGAAAAGTGTATACGTATGTAAAGGGGGTTTTGTTATTCTATCCCATATGGTTAATTAATTACTGGCAAAATATTAGTTGATGCTGAGATTTGGAGGAACATTTTTCAGTAAACTGAATTATTGTTTATATTGCATATTTAAATGCATCAACCGAAGATCAAATCCACATATGTGGCATGTTTGTGCTTTCTGCTTTAGTCCCTCGTCCAGAACTCTCGCAAGGCCGGGATCACCTCGGCTATGGCCTCCAGCACTCTCAACAATGAGGAGCTGGTATGCTCACACACTCTCTTACTCTTTCTGTCTCTCTATCCAACATGATTTAGCTTCTCTTCGTACTCACCCTTTTTTGTCATATCCTTATGTCTGATCATGCAGAAGAGTCACGTGTATAAGAAGACCCTGCAGGCTCTGATCTACCCTATCTCCTGCACTACACCCCATAACTTTGAGGTGTGGACGGCCACCACCCCAACCTACTGCTACGAATGTGAGGGGCTGCTGTGGGGCATCGCCCGGCAGGGTATGCGCTGTACCGAGTGCGGAGTCAAATGCCACGAGAAGTGCCAGGACCTGCTCAACGCTGACTGTTTGCAGAGTAAGGTCTTCTTTTTGGCAAAATGGCATTGGAACTCTTTGGCTTTTATTTCAGTTCCTCTTTTCCGCTCAAGCAAATAAACAGACAATACTATATCTCACCACAGAACCTCTTTATATTGCAGTTTATTACAAGTGGTTTGTTTTCCTGCCTGCAGTGAAGATTATTATTCAGTTATTCAGATAAATCCAATCACTTGGGTTTATAGTCTGAACACTGGAAGTCTGTTGATGCTCACTAACGAATAGCGGTAATCAGAGCCAGGTTTTTTTTTCATTCTCTTTCAGGAGCTGCGGAGAAGAGCTCTAAGCATGGCGCGGAGGATCGGACGCAGAACATTATCATGGTTCTGAAGGATCGGATGAAGATCCGTGAGAGGAACAAGCCGGAGATCTTTGAGCTCATCCAGGATGTGTTTGGAGTACCCAAGACCACTCACGTCACCCAGATGAAGCAGGTCAAGCAAAGTGTCCTGGACGGAACATCCAAGTGGTCAGCCAAGATCAGCATCACAGGTCAGCAGGATCAGCATCACAGGTCACACAAGTCCACTGGCACACATCTGTCATGCTGCTGTCACTCATGTCATGGTGCAGCTGAACACCTAAGGCTTGTTCCTCGGACCCAGATGAACTCATCTGTAGGACTAATGGGTTGGAGTGACCACAATAACTGGGTCAAACACGAAAAGCGTTTTTAAAAGCACAAAAGAAGTAATGTTTTTAAATAATATGCCACAGAGATTAATTTGTATTGTATCGTGACTTTCCTTTTGAATGAACACATCTTTTTGTAATAGACTAACTATAATTGGTATTGCGAAACTGTCCCGAATTTTTGGATTTTTGTAATCAGATTCTGAACAAAACCCAACATTTTGAGTGATAAAACAGTAAATTTAGCTGCGCTCTATATCCACTCCTCTCCACAGTCCTGTGTGCCCAGGGCCTGCAGGCCAAGGATAAGACTGGCTCCAGTGACCCCTATGTCACAGTGCAGGTGGGCAAAACCAAGAAAAGGACCAAAACCATCTACGGCAACCTCAACCCTGTCTGGGATGAGTCCTTCAATTTGTAAGCGCAGCCCTCCACAAAACATATCAATCCGAGTGATCTTTGTTCTAATTCATATTGTATTTTTATTATTAATGAACTAGTTTGAGGTTCAGCAGGTATAGCGTGGTGTGAGAGAAGATGAGTCAGACCAAGTCTCATCTGTGTTTTCAGTGAGTGCCACAACTCTTCGGACCGGATCAAGGTGCGAGTGTGGGATGAGGACGATGACATCAAATCACGCGTTAAGCAGAAGTTCAAGCGAGAGTCAGACGACTTCCTGGGGCAGACTATCATCGAGGTGCGGACACTGAGCGGAGAGATGGACGTCTGGTACAACCTCGGTAAGTGAAGACGTCTCGGTTTTCTCTTTCTCAGTGACCTGCTTTTGTAACAGTAATTATGGTGGGTCTGCAGAACTGATTGAAATAACCACGACCATCGAGGATGAACTGTAGAGATTTTGCTCAGTCATGTATGTAGTTGTAATCATGTATGTAGTCAGTCATGTATGTGTTGGTCATCATAAAGCAATTTGAATACTTAATGGTTGACTGAGATTGTATATACCGTTTTACAGTCATTGCTCTGCGCCTTTGTCACATGCTTATGAAAGCTATTATAAATACATGCTAACATGCTAACACTCTCGTAGCGAGCATTAAAAGAAAGCACCGCACAATTATGGAATGTCCATTAGTTGCCAAAGACAGACTTTCATTTCTTTGGTCCGTTTCCTGTTCAGACAAGCGTACGGATAAGTCTGCCGTGTCAGGAGCTATCCGCATGCACATCAGTGTGGAGATCAAGGGAGAGGAGACAGTGGCCCCTTATCACGTCCAGTACACCTGCCTACACGAGGTCAGTCGGCCTCTTTCAGACAAGCGCCTCTCACAAAAGGATTTTTTATTTTTTTGACAGTCAGCCTGGCATGTGTATTGGATCTTATATGAGTATTGCTTGACAACTAGACTTAATCATGAAAAATGATTTTGTTGTACCCGTTTAGTAAGCGCCATCTTTTTCTCCGTGCAGAATCTCTTTCACTATGTGACGGATCTCCAGAACACTGGTGTGGTGAAGATCCCAGATGCTAAGGGTGACGATGCCTGGAAGGTCTACTTCGAAGAGACGCCTCAGGAGATCGTGGATGAGTTTGCTATGCGTTATGGAGTGGAATCTATATACCAAGCCATGACGTGAGTTTGAGTCTGGAGCGCAAATTGTAACAATAATATAACAACAGATGTGATCATTTCATTTAGCAATCAGTTACCATACTTTGTATCTGTGTCATTTCTATCTAGGATGAGAGGAGCACAAAGCAAACAATTGTCATTATGAAGGCACCATTTCAGAGAAATACTTATATTATCTGCTTCTTTTTTTTCTTTCCATTAGACACTTTGCCTGCCTATCATCTAAGTACATGTGCCCAGGAGTGCCAGCTGTAATGAGCACCCTGCTGGCTAACATCAATGCGTACTACGCCCACACCACCCAGGCTACCAATAACGTCTCTGCCTCTGACCGCTTTGCTGCCTCCAACTTTGGGGTGGGTGGCTTGTACATGCATTCTTTATAAACACACTTTTTGATACACTCACAAAACTCACAAAAACTAGTGTTAGAAGTACTTGGGCAAAAATAATAAGCAGTGTGATGATGGTGGTGCCATGTTTTGAATGTGGGTCCTGGGTTATGTGTTTTACACAGAAAGACCGCTTTGTCAAACTTCTGGACCAACTACACAACTCTCTGAGGATTGACCTCTCCATGTACAGGGTACTATGTCCTCTCGTTTTCTCTTACTGTCTTTTTCTACTGCTCTCTGTCTCTCTGTTTGATTATTTCTTTCTTTGCGTCAGTTTGTCTCGCTCTCCCACTCTTAGTTCGGCTCTCTCCTGGGGCTTTATTTTAACCACAGAAGACAAGACTCAATAGTTCCCTGCAGGCAGAATTCTATGTTGTCTGATTATAATAATAAAGATGATGGGCATGTACAGCTGACAGCAATATGAAATAACCACAGGATGAGCTTCTCCTCAAAAAAGGAAACTCTGTCCCCTGAGATCAAGCTTTCTGGATCTCACACAAAATTAACTCTTTTTTTTTCTTCTTCTTTTTCTCTTGAATGTAACAGAATAATTTCCCAGCCAGCAGCCCTGAGAGGCTGCAGGACCTCAAATCCACTGTGGACCTACTGACCAGTATCACTTTCTTCAGGATGAAGGTATTTCACTCTATGACACAGAAACCATTGACATGGCACAACTGCAGAGTCTCCTGCCCACTGATTACACTTTTTTGAAGCTGTTGTCCACAGTTTACCAAAATGCTGATGTAGCTGAATTGCACCAATTTGTCTCCCCAGGTCCAAGAGCTACAGAGTCCTCCTCGTGCCAGTCAGGTTGTGAAAGACTGCGTGAAGGCCTGCCTGAACTCCACATACGAGTACATCTTCAACAACTGCCATGAGCTCTACAGTCGCGAGTACCAGACTGACCCGGTGAGAAACCGCTCTATGGCACAGCATCCCTTCTTGACTCTGAGCCAGATGGCTACCGTTGGTTCTAAGTGTATGGGAATCAGCTCTGAGTCTACACTGCAGCCGGCTTCCAGCTTTTGTTCATGCCTTTTTAGCACTTCAGCATGTTATAGACTCTTCTCATGAATATCAAACACAGGGTTGTCTCTGAATTAAACATACAACTCCAAGGCTCTTGCTATATTTTGAGGGTGAGTCTTTGCGAGTTCATTCTTCTTCGCAGTAGTTGGCCTAATTTCGCTCTCGTTAGCTTGAAGGCAGTGATGATTTTTCAGGTGATTTATTCCAGGAGTTTGGGACGAAGTAAGAAAATAAGTTTGAGCTTCCATCTACTGTAAAGTTTCATCATGAGTCTTCTTTCTTCTCACACAGTCGAAGAAAGGTGAGGTTCCTCCAGAAGAACAGGGTCCAAGCATCAAGAACCTGGATTTCTGGTCTAAACTGATCACCCTAATCGTGTCCATCATTGAAGAGGACAAGAACTCCTACACTCCTTGCCTTAACCAGTGAGTTCATCACCAAACTTCCACTCAGACTTTCCAAAACAATTCCACCACACGGCTTCCCCGATCCTTTCCTACAACACCTCCATAATTAGACTGTTCTGCTCTATTTCATGACTGGATGGGATTATTACATATCCTCATATCCTTCCAGGTTTCCACAGGAACTGAATGTTGGGAAGATCAGCGCAGAGGTCATGTGGAATCTGTTTGCTCAGGACATGAAGTATGCCATGGAGGGTGAGTCAAGAAGGCAATAAGGAATTTTGTAGTTTTATGAATTTAATGAAATTAAATACATTTTCAGGCTCATAAATCCGCAACTGTGATTTACACGAGTGCAATCGTAATTTTTCAGCTGCAGATCCTACCTGAGATCTTCACAATGTTCATGTTACGAATTACAATCTATGCACTTGCAACTTTCATGCTACATTTACAGATCGTCGTTTACACGGCTACACAATTACAGCTTGAGGGTTTTGACTGTAACGTCTTACTATTGTGACGTTTTTAGGGAGCGTAGTCTAAGTGCATGGTTGCAGAGAGCTGAGGGGGTCGAGTCAGGTGTACAGCTACAGAGCACCAAAGGGCTAAAACAAATGCCTAAAACAAAATGTTCCACGAGTTGCGGCCACAAACTGTCGAAATTCTGCTTGTAGCATGGTTTTCTATAAGCCTATAAAGTGAGACGTAAAATCCGAACTGCATGTGCGAACAATAATTCACAGATATCACACGAGAAGCATGCAGACAAAATTAATATTACAAGTCTTTTACTGATCTCTAAATTGACTATGGATTTGCGATTCCTCAAATTACGATATCAGTGATGCATTCACGTTTACTTCTGACAGGAAATGAACTCCACAGAGTCCGAGATACAGCATGCTGACATGTCGCCACTGTGTCCCACTTCATGACAGTTGGCTTATTTATTTAGTAACAAACAACAGTGTCATGTAATACTTTTAGACTCTTGTACAGAATTTGAGCTTCAGACAAATATTTGATAGTTTATCAAAGGCTACATGAAGGCTAAAGTCTGTGTGGAATAAAATTCCTACTGCCTTGCTCTGCACTGATATGGCTGCATCCTCGCCGTGTCCAGCTGGTGTGTAATGAATTGCTATTGTCTTCACCTCTCCCGCTCTCAGAGCATGAAAAGAACCGCCTGTGTAAGAGTGCTGATTACATGAATCTGCACTTTAAAGTGAAGTGGCTCTACAATGAGTACTGCAAAGACCTGCCTTTCTTCAAGAGCAGAGTACCAGAGTACCCGGCGTGAGTGACTCCTATTCCCGTCACCTTTCCACGCATGCATACACACACACACACGCCTACAACATGAAGGTGACAATGACGGTGCGTGACACTTGAATCTGAGGATCTGTTGATTTGCAGGTGGTTCGAACCTTTTGTAATCCAGTGGCTAGATGAGAACGAGGAGGTGTCTCGAGACTTTCAGCATGGCGCTCTAGAAAGGGACAAAAAAGATGGCGTAAGTCTCAGCTGTATTTTCCTCTCATTCCATCTACTTGAACATGACCATACATTTTTTCAAGCTCTATATGAGGTGGTGGAGTTTTGATAACATTTCTGATAACATATATAAATAATAATAACACAATAAGCCATTTTTATGGCTTATTAAAAAAAGCATTAACTACTAGCGTGAGAATATGTTTTTTGATGGAGACTACAAAGCACTTCTGGAAGTCGCTCTGGATAAGGGCGTCTGTTAAATGCTGTAAATGTAAATGTTATGGCAATTAAATTTAATGTCTCTAATAAATGAAGCAGGTACAGCTGGTGCCTGGTGCAGGATATATTTTATGAATTGGCCAACTACCCAACCCAGCTCAGCTTCCCCAACCCCAAAGGAGAGCGCCTTGGTTCATTTTTCATTTAGTGTCCCATTTGAGTCACTACTGCTTCACTTCAACCCAATTATTCCCAGATATGGGAAGTCACACCTGCTGGTGTCTAGCCCCAAATACCAGCCACCCCTGTCTATCTGGCTTCCAGAACTTTCTCTGTCCCACTCACTTTTCTTTCATCATTCTCCACAGTACCAGCAGACATCAGAGCACGCTCTTTTCTCCTGCTCGGTGGTGGATGTCTTTTCGCAGCTCAACCAGAGCTTTGAGATCATTAAAAAGCTGGAGTGCCCCGACCCACAGATTGTGGGCCACTACATGAAGCGATTTGCTAAGGTGAATAATAGTGGAGTCACTAAGACGTTATTATCAGCATTGTATAGTAGTTGTTAGAATAAGCTTACATCTCACAGCAATAACTTACTCATATTAATATTGCATATCGTGTATCAGTATTGTATATCATTATTGTATGACTGACTGCTTTATGACTGGTCTTTGTAGCAGTCCTAATACCTGCTATACCTTCTTGTTATATATCTTGCTGACCTATATATCTATATCTTGCTTCTGGTCAGTTGGATTAAAACTTAGTTCTGTATCACTTATACCACTGTCAGCTCCTTTAACAGCTATTAACAGCTGTACACAATTTTAACAGCTTGTATTCTGCCTCACTTGTAAGTTACTTGTGATGAAATAATCAAATGAATAAAAGGAATGGAATCAGAGGAGTGACTTTGCACACATTTTTTGCCTTTTTTGTTGCAGACAATAAGCAACGTTCTGCTCTCCTATGCTAACATAATTTCCAGGGACTTCCCTAACCACTGCACCAAGGAGAAAGTGGTAAATATTTGAAATGTCTTTGTGATAGTGTTCTCCTTGATCATTTATATAGTTTGCTAATGGCACATTTTTCTTTCCATCCAATTCTAGAATGCGAAAGATGGTGCTATTAAGGTATGGATTAAGCCTATTTATTCGATGAATTTGGACCATCGGTTTTACAGTCTGAAAAAGTGAATTTTGTCAATCATCTCAGTGGCGAGTTAATTTGTTGACTGGTTGCTTTGAGTTTAAGTCCTGAAATGTACCCTGCGTTGTGGTATTTTATTTTTTTTACACTGTGTAATATTAATACACTGTGGCATTTCCACAGCCCTGTATTCTGATTAACAACATTCAGCAACTCCGGGTACAGCTGGAGAAGATGTTCGAGGCCATGGGGGGCAAAGACGTGAGTTAACCCAATGTGTGATTCAGCAACATCAAAAACCCACAGTGTGTGATTCAGCAATCTAGAGATATGAACAGCCAATGTGTAGAACAGTCAGTGTGTTGTTGTCTCAGTATTACTTTCAGCAAGGTTCTCTTGTGTGTTCTAGCTGAATGTTGAGGCTAGCGACATCCTAAAGGAACTGCAGGTGAAGCTCAACAATGTTCTGGACGACCTGGCCAGGATCTTCGCCACCAGGTGAGTCCGGCAGCTACTGTGAGGGGTCAACCTGGTGGGGTTTTCCACTCTATCAGTCCAACGTGTCAGGGATAAGAAGAAAAATTCAAGTGAAATCTGATGCTGACAGATTTTTTCTCTGCCTGTCTCTTCTAGTTTCCAGCCCAACATTGAGGAGAATGTGAAGCAGATGGGAGACATTCTGAGCCAAGTGAAAGGCACAGGCAACGTGCCAGCTAGCGCCTGCAGCAGCGTGGCTCAGGATGCAGACAACGTGCTGCAGCCCATCATGGACTTCCTGGACAGCAAGTGAGTTTTCTCTACTAAAAGCTTTCCTGCTGGTATTTTGTTACACTCTGCTTTGAGGCTACACATAAATGTTATGTCTAGGAATGAGGTCAGCCCTGCACCTAATCAAACATTTTGAATTGTATTAAAACTGTACCACAAAACAAGAAGGATATCACTGTTAAGCAATATGGTTTTAATATTTACCAAGTATATTGTCATGTAAGCCCAAAATGCCAACACATAAAACCAGCGTACGTTTTTCCAGTCTCTCTGCCTGCACAGGTTTTCTAGCCGCTTAGCCTGAAACAAAATAAACCAGTCTCACCAGTTTGTAGTTAAGATATATTTTGTTTTGAACCGAGATGAAAGCCAAATGAATTGTCGGTTGGTTGCTGAGATCATCCAAGTTATAATCCACAAAGTGAAGTGCAGCGTGGATTCCTTTGAGTGGTGACAGCGTTGCCCGCAAACATCTCCGTGTAGACTTCACCCGTCTTACAGTTCACGTCCAAGCAGTAAAACATGGGTAATTGCACAAACTATTTCCCCAAACCAAAGCTCCTCCTGTGTATCACAACCAAGCATTAGCTCTGTATCCACACCAATAACAAAAAAACAGCATTAAGCTAGCACAAAGGTAGAAGCAGGCTAACATGTGCTAGCGCCAAAGAACCCACACGCTACCAATATAAACGTACAGTTTAAAACATGCCTTCACATACAGAAGGCGTTTAAGTGTATTTATATCAGCCTTAGATGAGTCGAGGACATTCAATGCTGAGAGGAGTCGAGTAGGCATCAGAGCAAAGTGCTGTGTAAACACCGGTTGCCTCTCTTCACTAACTTTTCTTCTTCTTTTAAAGCATACATGAACCCAGTACCTAGAAGGAATTGCCCCAGAGAAAAAGTGCAGTAACCCTGCTGGTTACAGTTTTTCTCCATTTCTCTCTATTTAGGGTACAACCAAGGGCAAGAGTGCTGATCTAGAAACAGTTTTTGCCTTTCATCTCCATGGGTGTCCAGGTTTATTTATGTCCAGGTTATTGCAGGGCCATAAACAGCCAGGTTAAATGTTTTCACTGCCCTAATACACCTAATTAAACACATAAAGGTCTTTGTCAATGGCTTAAGTTGAATCAGGCGTAAAAGGAGGAACAAAGCTGCACTAAAGTAGGAGTAGATGGAGAAAGCTGACCCTGGTTCTGCTTTTCACTTGTATTCCTCTGTCTTTTCTATTTTCGTAGCCTGTCGCTGTTTGCTAAGATATGCGAGAAGACAGTTCTGAAGCGGGTGCTAAAGGAGCTCTGGAAGCTTGTCATGAACACCATGGAGAAGACCATCGTTCTGCCTCCTCTAACTGACCAAACGGTGAGAGCCTTTCCAAATTAGTCAGTTTCTGTATAATGCTTAAGTAGCCTAGGATCCCGTGCTCTGTGTGTACTACATTTAAGCTTCAGCTGTTAAACATATTCAAAACTGTCACTGAATATTGAATATTGTTTTTCTGTATGGATCCTGAAGACTGTCCCAGCTGAAGAGTGATGAGACTTAAGCTGCCCAAACTCAGTAAATACTCCAGTAACATCCCCTGCTGAGTCATTTATAACATTCCCTGTTCTCTGGCCAAAATGTTCACTTGCAAAAAAATGCCCATTTCTTCCATTCACTTGGATAATTCCATTCACCCTCAATAATAGCCAAGGGAGTGCACCATTATCATCCGCTGAAGGCTGCTCTTTGTTCTCTGCTCTTGGTGACAATTGTTTATAAAAATAAATAAATTCATACTCAGGACCATGGGATCAGAGACCAGCCTGATTTTATTTTTATTTGTCTTTATACATCTGTTTTTATTTGTGTTGTTTGTTTAGTTTGTTTGTTGTTTTTTGACAAAAGAGCCCCATGTCGTTACTCGAGATCCCCAGTCTAAAAAGCTAAAAGCTGCTTAGCTGAAAGCTATGTCTAAGGGCTAACCATGTGATGTGTCCCTTTGCTAATGTTAACACTGGAACGTAATGGGTAGTAATGCAGAAGAGCCGAAACTGGCAGTGTGCACGCTCAGGGCCTTTTTTGATGTTGATGCTGCTTTGTTTTGATGTGGGGCTCTTTGCAGCTTCACTGACCCTTCTTTCTGGTTATTATTACATTCTCGCTTGCCCCCCCGCTCCTCCTCCTCCTACTCCTCCACAGATGATAGTAAGTACAGCAGCCCTCCTCTTTGTGCGTCTGTCTGTCCTGCAGTCCGTCAGTACCGGGTGGCCACCCACCCACTCTTCTCCTTCTGCTCTGTGTGGCTGCAAGCCCCCCTCCCCCACCCGTCCTTGTGCATCCTCATCTGTCCGTCATGTCTCTTCATCTTTCTGTCTCCTTCACCTGCTCTCTCCATCCCCACTGTTCAGCTCTTCTTCCTGTTCACCTCTTGCTTCCAGCTGAAGTGGCTGCAGCATGGTGCATTCCTGGTTGACTTGGACAAGGCCTAACAAACCCTTCAATTTGGTGGCCCCTCCACACTTCTTGTCCTGCAGTCCCTCCTTTCTCTCTCCCTTACTTTTTCCTCTCTGGAAGTGGCACTCTCCCACACTTCCACTGTCTCCTGTTCCTCCCCCTGCATTGCGTGGCAGGTTTCTAGCCTGGGTGGCTCTGGTGGTGGCTTTGTGGTTTGGTCAGTAGTTGGTGACGCCCTCCCCAACTTTCACCTGTTTGAACCCCTCTCTCCTCTGTCGGTCTGTTGCTTGCGTCTCAACAGACTTTGTTTTGTCGGTCTGTCCTAATATTGTGTGTTCTTAAAGTGGTTAAGATTAAAATGGCATACTGCTTTGTGTTTCAGCCCAGGCCAGGTCACTGTCTAAACCAATTTATTTCCTCTTTCTTGTAATGTTAAATTAAAAGGGTGGTATGGTAATGATTATGTGCCCCCCCCATCTTTCGGTTAAACAACGTGTTTCTGCTTACTGTAATGATTAAACATTTCCACCTGTTTGCCAGTTTGTTCTGCAGTGATATCGAGTCTCACCGGATTGGACCACATCAGGGATAGAGGACTTTGGAACTTGAAATCAGGCCCATCCTAAATGTAGCTGCTACAACCCTGATATCTAAAACTTCTCTAAACTTAGAGACTCTTGTTATTGTTTTCAGCTTCATTTTTGATGTATTGCACACATTTGTATGAAGTTATTTGATTGGCCTGTCAGTGTGTGAGTCCCTGTCAGTAGGCCAATGTGAGAAAGGCAGCAGCACTTCTGGAGTTAATCATGCATTTCCTCTCTTCACAGGGCAGGGTGAAGCTTGCTTGTCACAGTGATGTAAGAACTAAAACCCCTTTAGTTCAATGTGTCCTGTCTTTCTTTCTCTCTCCATTTCTAAATGTCTTCTCTGTCACCTGGGTCCCCTGTCTCAAACCAGTCAGATGGGGGCCGTGGTTTCTCACTTTAGTAGTAGCTCTGTCCATCCCAATGTTTCTGTCCATAGCTGAGTGAATGGTATCGGGTTTCAGGCTCCACTCAGCATTCAAACATGTTAGGGTAGATGAGTGCATGTTTTCACGATAGCTAGTTTTGAACCTTGGACAATGAGTTAAGACAGTGGTTCCTATCCCCAGTCCTGGAGTACCCTGATCTGCATATTTTGTTGTTTTCCCTCCTTTAATTTACCTAACTAATCTAACTAATCAGCTAATTACCAGGCCTTTCATGAAACAACATGGATGTGTTAGATTGTCCCCAATGTGGGACAGATCACTTAATGTCTTAGTGCCTGAATAGCACTTAAACTTTGGCATACCCTACCTCATTCTCTCTGAGACTGTTCTTCCATTTCCTCTTTTAAAGCTGAGATGAAAACTTTACTGTTCTCTTGTTTTTTCTATGTGTTTGTGGAATGTTTGTGTCTGTGGAAGTATACAATCTGTCTGTCTGTCTGTACCTTCTGTAAAGTGACGTTGGGTTTAAGAAAGATGCCAAATAAATCATTATTATTACTATTATTATTATTAATATCACCATAGTTTTGTCACATAGGCTGTGGACCTAATGGATTTTATAGACCTTTCAACTCTCTCTGTCTGTACAGTTCTGTCTGTTGTGTCCTCTGTACATAGCTAGTTTACTGTCTTATGTTGCATTCTGTAAATGCAGTCTGTGTGTGCGTGAGAAACACTGCATGTGTGTCAGTGTATCTGACTATTTCAGATGTCTGTTGCTGAACCTCTGTTTTGTGCTCCTATATAATCTCACCACTTTTCTTGTCTCTCTTCTCTCTTTGTTTTGTGTTTTTTTCTTTTCCTCCTTCTCCAGGGTACTCAGCTCATCTTCAATGCAGCTAAGGAGCTTGGCCAGCTTTCCAAGCTGAAGGTAACCTGATATTAACTGTATTTTATGGATAACATACATGTTGATCGAAGTAATTCCATGCATTTATTTTGATACTGCAAAAGCAACTCTTCAGAATAAACAGCGTGCGTACTTTCCCCTGACAGGAGCACATGGTGCGTGAGGAGGCCAAGGCCTTATCGCCCAAGCAATGTGCAGTCATCGAGTTGGCCCTGGATACCATCAAGGTAAAAATGAATCTCTTTAGGAAATACACATTCATCACAATATAAGCGTTAGTGCAGTGATAACACGTGCAAAATTAATTATATCATAATATGAGAATCTAAATAATCAGATTATTGATTCCTCCGAAAAGTCTCATATACCATTAATTTAATGCATTTAAAATAAATGTTTTGTTTTTTTGCTTTATAATACCAATTACAATTCTGAGATTAAAGCCCTGCTGTTTTAACATATTCTGTCATTTATGGTTTTATATTTTAGGAAATGGACAGTAAAAAACAAAAAACAAATAAACAGTTCCTCTAAGAGTCTTGTATTATCAGATATAACCTATAACCCATATTTTCCAATATAATTGCGGTAGCCAAATCTTTAGAATATTCCTTTTACACACCTGGGGCTTAATTTATAAAACATTCGAATGATCACATTTGATCTTAAATTTCGTGGATTTGAGCTTACTGTCACGATCTCCCCGCCGCGGACTCCCGCTTCTAGTGCGCGCCGCAGTTTCCGGCGAGCCGCGCACTTCCGTGTTT